>VDFB02022477.1:0-99744 GCA_007258455.2 Sequoia sempervirens | reverse complement strand
GGGCATGTATATTGAGTTTTGATCATATCTCATCTATTATGTTTTGAACCTTTTAGTTTCATTTGGACATTGGATATTTGTATTATTTTGATGAGCGATGATATGCAGCGGCAATATTTTTGATGATGATATGTTAGTGCATTTATGATGTGATATGGATGCTACGTGTATGCACATATGATATGAGATGGATTTTGATATGTTTGTATTATTTTTTTGTGGGCTAATCTTATGATGCAGGATGATCTAATGATATGATGCAAATGAATGATCTAGGATGTAGATGCAATGATTGTGATAATGTAGATATGAGTTGTTGATTTTTGAATTTTGTTGCAAATGCAGAAATGACTAGTATGTTTTTGAAAGGCATAGTGAAAGTATGATATGAAAATGGTAGATAATGAATATGATACTGATAATGATAATGATGAAAAGATAAATGATATGTTTGGTAATGTTTATGTAATGGCAATGTGATGAAAATAGAATAATTATAATGTGAATGCAATAATATGACAGGAATGAGTGCAATGGTAATGAAATGATATGAGATGATGGTGATAAATAATAGCAAATGATAAATGATAAAATGATAATGGGATGATGAACGATAAAGATATGAGAGAAAAGGTAATGATAATAGAAATTGAGAAATGATGATGTTATATATAAAAGAAATAATGATAACAATGATATGAAAGGATGAATGAATAAGAAATGATAATGTCATAAAAATAATGGTATGAAATGATAAAGAATAAGGATCTAATGATAGAAAATAAAATAGAAATAAATAATGATAATGATAGAAAGTGAAAGAGAAATGATAACTGTGTGTGTGAAATATTGGATCAAATTAAATCAAACACATGTTAATAAGACATTAAATCGAAAAAGCGGAAAAGGAAACAGAATATGCAAAACCGTAATAGCAGCTTCTCGAAACCGTCTTATCCTCCTCTAACTTCAGTGTTTTGTTGCTTCGAATCGCTCTCAAATCAGCAAGTAGAGCTCAACAAAATGACAACATGAAGAACGAGATAAAAATAAGAATGCATAATATGCAAAATGCAAATCTATGCTAACATGAAGTGTGAATGTGATACTGAAAATGATGTGAATGCATAAACTGATTGCATGAACGTAGATATGCGTAGGTAAGTGCATGCGTGTGAATGTGGATTATTAACCAAGGCTTGGATTAGCACGGGCTTTTATAGAGTTTTCGAACGAGTTTGATTGGCTGAATCGATCGACGGTCCGGATTAAGCTTGTTTCAAATGGACGGCGAGAGATCTTCGAAAGTGGAAGAGGAGAATGGAAAGTTTCTCATTTCTTTGAATTTTGTCATTGAATTTCGAAGGGAAACTTCCATTTCGAAAGATGAGATGCAAATTTGGAAGGGCGAGTTAGCATGAGTTAGAAATTTGGGAAGTGGAGATGAAAATGGAAACCCACATAATTAAATAAATTATTTAATTATGTTTTAAAATGAAAAATAGGGTGAGGTGGAAAATATTAAAATATTTAATATTTAATCAGGGAAAAAGAATATTCCATTATTCAAATATTCAAAATATTTGAACTTTAGGATAGACTGATAATTAAATGTAAATAAATTATAAAAAATTATTTAATTTAATCAAGCGAAAGGTTAAAAATGAGATGAAGAAGATATTCTATTATTTAAATATTTAAAATATTTAAACTCTAGAATAGGATGATAATTAAATATAAATAAATTATAAAAATTTATTTAATTTAATTAAGCAAAAAGATGGAAATGTCAGTAATTAATTTAATTAAAGGTAGAAGAATTAGAAAAATGAACGATATAAATAAATAATTAAATTTATTTATATGTAGATGACTTTAGGGGAATTAATTAAATAAATCATATTTAATTAATTAACAAGCTTAATCATGACCATTTTTAGACGTATACATTTTACCCCTCTTTGAAGTGATGTGTAAAACATATTGCTTCAAAGAAAATAAGATTTGTGCCCCTGATGTACTTTCAATATTTCTGTTGATGATGCCCCCTCAGGAGGTAAATCACGGATGAGGATATGGATTACAAAAATTTTGTTAAACAATCGGTATTAGATAATGATATTCTACGGAGGAGAGAGTGATTTAGCTCCCGACAAATGATGTTAAAGATGCCCCTGTTGAAATGATGCCCCTTTTTGATGGAAATGATGATATGATGATGAACTGATAACTTTGCTTCCCAAAAATAGAAAAACAAAGAGTAAATGATTGATAAAGTGTTTGATAAATTTGCTTTCTGTGATAGAAAACAAATAGTAGATGAATGCTTTTCTTTTTGATAAATTTGCTTTCTACGATAGAAAACAAATAGTGATTAATGGTAGATCAGATTGATATGGTATCGAGCTAGATAAATTTGTGTCTCGGTTTGCCTGATAGGATTGATTGGGTGATATAGGTCTGTGATATGATGCATTGGTATGAGTCACTAATATCAGTCACTGATATAGTTCACTTGATATGCGTCACTTTGATATGGTTCGCAATTGCATGATGTGAGGCATGGATAAATAGAGAGATTTTGATTGATCATTTTAGAGTTGAGGTGTGTCGGGACCACGTAGAGATCTTGGGGCAGGAGGTGCAAGAGGTAGTGATGATTTTTTTTTTTTGATGATATGATGTGCATTTATTTCTATATGTTAAGGATTTTGATATGCGTTTTAATGATTTGATGACTAACATGATATGAAAGATGATGTTTTACATTATGATGATGCGTACTGATGATGTCATGCAGGTGAATGACTTATGCATATAGGGAAATGTATATTTGGAATGTTTGTTTTTGAATTTTTCAATGTAGATAAAGGATGACAAATGAATGTTGTGTTTATGATATGCATTATGAATTTGCAAAATGAATTGATATGGAAAATGATAGTGAAATGATAAAATGAAATGCAATGATAATGACATGTATGAAAATGATAAGTGATATGAAACGAACTGTATGATATTGAAAATGATAAATGAAATGAATGAAAAAATGATATGATAAGATATGATAATGAAAAAAAAATGATATGATAAGATATGAAATGATGCAAATGTATAAAAGGAACATGAAATGAATATGAAAATGACAAAGTGTTGATGAGATGAAGATGATAGAGAATCGAAATGATATGCAAATGAATGATAAATGAGAAATGATAGGACCTAGCCGAAATGATAATGCAAGTGAAAGGTGATGATGAAACAAATGTTCAAATGTCCTCCACAAGTAGTCCCAAGAGACATAACAGCCATTGATGTGATTATTATCCTTTCAAAACTTGGGTGCAAATCCACTATGCAGGTATGTACAAATGATCTAAAATGAAATGCAACTAAATGAGACCAACCATTTTGTTGAGCTTGTTGGTATATTTTCTGGAATCATCATAGAGCGCTTTTAAAATGTTGGAAGTATGTACAAGCATCAGAGGGGAAATTAGCACCAATGATTACCTGAGTACAACTTTCATGATTTTTAATATAGCAAGTGAACACAAGCATCTAGGTATAATTGAACTGAGATGACCTGAGCATTTCTTGCATAAACAGACAAAGACTAACCACCATCTGATGCAAATTTGGAACTGTCATCAATGATAAATCATCACGTCTCGCGACATATTTGCAACCGATAAATGATTAACCTCCAGACAGCAGACAAAGAAAAATCATCCTCTTTCCTTGCCACTCTAGTTCAGTACATCATCGAGTGTGCTCCAGAGAAATGATATCGAAAAATTAAACAACCATTTTTCAAAAATGAAATACTGTGATTCCAAACATTATTTAGATTAGAGATCATCTAGATATGAGTCATGATAAGGTACGCAACTGAAAGCTACTGCGATATGGATCAATGGTTGGATGTTTTGGTTTAATTTGGTTGTTTTGTTTTGCGCGTGATTGGCTGCGATGTCATTGTCTTATTGTGGAAAGTTGATTTGCCCCCAGTGTTCCCAGATTTTCCCTTGGTATCAACACAGCTTGTTGAAAAGAATATGTACAATAATCAAGCCATGATAAGACATTATCATTCGAGGCAAATGATGAGAGCATGGTGCTGGTGTGACCCTAAGATGATGGAAAGGATGCATGAAAATGAAGGCTGAAAAAGTAAATGCAGAACATGAACTAATAGATGGAGAGCTTCCAAATAGTGTTTGTTTGCCAGATTTTCACTATTTGTTTTTATTGCATTTTTCTTGTCACTAGACTGCCTGTTTGCCAGGTTTTCACCCTATGACCTCTTTTTTTTTTTTTTTTTTTGGGACTTTTTCTGATTTTTTTGATATTTCTTTAGGACTTTTCCTTTGATTTTTATATTTCTTGAGGACTTTTTTTTTTTTTTTGATATTTCTTGAGTTTTTGATTTTTTTTTTGATATTTCTTCGGACTTTTTCTATTTTTTTTTTGATATTTCTTGGGGACTTTTTAGGATTTTTTATATTTTTGAGGACTTTATTTGATTTTTTTTTTTGATATTTCTTCAGGACTTTTTCTGATTTTTTTGATATTTCTTCAGGACTTTTTCTGATTTTTTTTTTTTATATTTCTTTAGGACTTTTTCTGATTTTTTTGATATTTCTTCAGGACTTTTTCTGATTTTTTTGATATTTCTTCAGGACTTTTTCTGATTTTTTTTTTGATAACTGCCTTAGACATAATACTTTTTCAGGTGCATGCTATTGATAGGCTTGTCAAACAGGCCCCTTCTGGCATCAATAACTTGTAGGCTCCTGAACCGTAGACTACGCTAACCACATAAGGACCTAGCCAATTTGGTTCAAACTTTCTTTTCTTCTCTCTATCTTGCTGATTGCGTGGGTTCTCTTTCAAAACAAGATCAACCACATGAAAGGTACATGGTTTGATTTTGTGGTTATAGCTACGAGACATCATCTGTTGATAAGCTTTCAAATGATTAGCTACTCTTTGTCTCTTCTCATCTAGAAGTTCAAGTTCTTGGAGTTGGGAAACTCTGTATTCATCATCTGTTGTAAGGCCTTTCAATGATACTATGAGTGAGGGAATCTCCACTTCTAAGGGCAATATGGCTTCTGCTCCATAAACAAGGGCGAATGGTGTTGCTCCTATTGGCGTGCGGACACTGGTTCTATAGGCCCACAAGGCAGGATTGAGTTGAACGTGCCAATCCTTCCCTGAATCATTCATAGTCTTTTTCAAGATTTTCAATATTGTTTTATTTGAGGCCTCTGCTTGGCCATTCCCTTGTGGATAATAAGGTGTAGAGTATCGATATTGTATGTGAAATCTCTCACAAAGTTCATCAACATCTTGATTTTTGAATGGACGTCCATTATCTGTAATAATGGAGTTGGGAATGCCATACCGACAAATAATATAGTTAAGTTTGAATGATGATATTTGTTTGTCAGTAACTTTGGTAAGAGGGACTACCTCAATCCACTTCGTAAAATACTCTGTTTCTGTCATGATAAATTTATGTCAATTTGATGAAGAAGGATGAATCTTGCCCACTAGATCTAAGCCCCATTGAGAAAATGGCCAGGTTGGTGTAAATGGTTGAAGTTCTTGTGCGGGAGCATGAATGAGATCCCATGAATATAACATTTTGAGCATGTTTTCACAAAAGTGAATGATTCTCTCTCCATTGTAGGCCAATAGTAACCCATTCTAATCAATTTTTTGGATAAGGTTAGTCCACTCGAATGAGTACCACAGATGCCACCATGAACTTCTTGTAAAGCTTTGTCAGATTCCTCACGTTCAAGACATTGGAGTAAAGTACCATCAAGACCACGGCGATAAAGGGTGTCAGCGATAAGAGTCTAGCGGGCAGATTGGCGGATAAAGTTGCGTTTTTGGTTACGGGATAAATCAGGTGGTAAGATGTCATCTTTGAGATAGGCATAGATTTTTCCGTACCAAGGTGAATCGGATCCTACTAAGTGGCAAATGATTTGGCTTTCGGGTGTATCATAAGCAGGTGTAAATGATTGTTCCACTAGAAATCCATAACAATTTTGAGTTTTTGGGAGTTGTAACAATGATGCGATTGTAGCCATGGCGTCAGCTGCTTTATTATCAAGCCTTGGAATTTGTGTAAATTTGATGTCCACAAAGTATTTCTTGAAGTCATCCACCATCTTTTTATAAGGTAGCAGTTTGTCATCTTTGGTTTGATAATCATCATTGATCTGATTGATGACCAGCTGTGAATCACCATACACCTGTAGTTCTATAATTCTCCATTCTAGTGCTATTTTGAGTCCGGTGATTAGTGCTTCATATTCAGCTATGTTGTTGGTGTATGGAAACATTAGCCGATATGATCTAGGAATGGTGTGTCCTTGAGGGGTGACAAAAAGTATGCCTACCCCCGATCCATGTTGAGTGAAAGAACCATCAAAATATACAGACCATGTTTGTTTAGATTCTGTAGTAAAAACATCAGCATCTGGAAATTCAATGTACAGGGGATGATCTATTTGTAATGGTGCTTCAGCTAATTGATCAGCTATAACTTGTCCTTTGATTGCTTTGCAATCAACATAATGTATGTCAAACTCACTTAGAATCATTACCCACTTTGCTAACCTTCCTGTTAATGATGCTTTGCTCAACAAATACTTGAGTGGATCAATCTTTGAAACCAAATTGACTGTATGGGTCAACATGTAATGTCGAAACTTTTGTGAAGCAAAAATTACTGCCAGACAAGCCTTCTCAATAGAAGTGTAGTTGAGTTCATGACTTGTCAATGTTCTACTGATGTAGTAGATTGCACGTTCCTTTCCCGTAGAGTATTCTTGTGCTAGCAGTGCCCCCAGGGATGTCTCTGTTGCAGCAATGTACAAGATGAGTGGTTTGTCTGGATTTGGTGATACGAGAACTGGTGGAGTCATTAGATATTCTTTGATTTTCTCGAAAGCCAATTCACATTTGTCATCCCATTTGAAAGGAACATTTTTATGCAATAGATGTGTGAAAGGTAAACTTTTGTCAGCCAATTGTGCAATGAACCTCCGTATAGATTGAAGTCGTCCTTGTAATGATCTCAATTGACTGATGTTCTTTGGTGGAGGCATTTCCATAATTGCTTGTACTTTTGCAGGATCTACTTCAATTCCTTTTTCTGAAACAATGTACCCCAAGAGTTTTCCCGACTTGACTCTAAAAATACATTTCTTAGGGTTGAGACGAACTTTGAATTTCTCTAATCTTGCAAATATTTTGGATAATACTTCAAGATGTCCTTCTCTGGTGTATGATTTTGCCAATATGTCATCCACATAATCTTCCATGAAGACATGCATCATGTCATGAAAGATTGTAGTCATGGCTCTTTGGTAGGTAGCCCCAGTGTTCTTCAGACCAAAATGCATGACGTTCCAACAATAAGTTCCCCACGGATGTGTGAAAGTTGTTTTCTCCTGGTCTTCAGGTGCAATCTTGATTTGGTTGTAACCAGAAAAACCATCCATTAATGAATACATGGCATGGCCAGCTATTAGATCAACTATGGTGTCGATATTTGGCAGTGGGAAATCATCCTTAGGACATGCTTTATTAAGATCTCTAAGATCTGTACATATTCTGATAGTTTTATCTGGCTTGGATACAGGAACAATGTTAGAAATCCATTCTGCATAGTCAATTGGTCTTATGAATCCCACATCAAGGAGTTTTCTTAGTTCTTCCTTAACCAATAATGCAACATGAGGATGCATCTTTCTGAGTTTTTGTTTCACCGGCCTGGATCCTGGTTTGATAGACAAGTGATGTATGATAAGATCAGGATCAAGACTAGGCATGTCAGCATAAGACCACACAAAATTGACTTGATTTGCTTTCAAGAATTCCATGAACTCTAGTATTTCTTTCTCTGTCATTGATGCAGCTAACTGTAAAATTCTTGGTTTGTCAAAATTTTCAAGATCGATAGCATTTGTAGGCTCAATCAAAATAGGAGATCGTTCATGGTAGTGCTCCAGGAGAGTGTCAAGATTCCCATCGTCTGGTGCCTCAAAGAGGTTATCACCATCTGATACGCTCTTTATTTTATCTTTTGTTTGATCTAATACTGCCAGATTCTGGTTTTCACCATTAGATCTTTCTTTTATATTTTTACTTTTGCAGCTAGGAGACTTGACACTCTCCTAATCAAAAACTCTATGTCAAAAATCACTGGTGGAACAGTCATTTGTATCTTCTACGGAAAGGAAGTTTACAATAGCTTCATCATTTGGAAATATAGGTATGTCAATAGGTTCGGTTGAATCCCAATCAATGAGATCAGGATAAATTAAAGGTATTGGATCATCAAGTTGTGTGAAATCGGCTATGGTTAAGGTCATAACAGAGTGATCTGTAGGATCCGAGGTATGAGGAGGATCAATGATGGGACTATCCTCATGATAGTCTTGTTAGTTTAGATTTGATTCAGTATCACTAGAATCATAGTTGACTTGTGGTTCAAATTCTTGTGGTTGGGACCCTGACCCTTCACCTTCAATTAGAGTTGGGGCATACTGGTGTATTACATCAACCTCTTTATCTCTCCAGAATTCATCATTGTAAATGGTGTCCCATTCATATTCAGCTGAGTCTGTGTCAGAATTGTTATCCATGAAATTTTGAACTGTTGTCAAACATGCTTCTTGTGAATCTGAGCCTTCTTGCAATGCAAAGACAGTGCTATGCAGTTGTTTTTCTTTGGAGTGAGTATCATAACCTAATCCAGTTTTCTCTTTTGCAGCAAGTCTGCGAAGGTGAATAGGTTCAACTACTCCTTCCTTCCTTTTTCCAATAGGACCTTCACCATAACCCATCTTCTGCATGATTGAATATCCTTTTCCATATTTGTCTGTGGGTAATTTGACATTAGAGAATGTTTCATCTTCATCTCTATAGAGCCAATTTAAAAATTTTGTTTCTTTAGGATTTTCCATGGGGGATTTTTCTTTGATGAATTGTCCATTAAATTTTGTAATTGGCTCTATTGGTGTTTGCTTTGATGTTGATGATGTTGATATTTGATGTTCCTTGATAGATGGTTGTCCATGTGATCGAGGTGATGTAGGTAAATTGGCAAGACAAAGAGAGTATTCTCGAACTCCATGATCCTTGAATTTCATCTTTTTGTCAAAACTATTGGTCAATTGACTGATTTGTGTGTCAATCTTTAGGGAAGTCCTAGCATGAGCTTCTCGATTGTTAGGGACCAAAGTATCTTGACTGGATTTCATGTTGGCACAAGTTTGGATATTGGAATTATTAGCTGATATTGTGATTTCTTGTCCATCATAAGGAAACTTTAGACATTGATGATAGGTTGATGGGACAACTTGCATTTCATGGATCCAAGGACGACCCAACAAGATGTTATATGCAAGATCATGGTCCAGTACTTGACAAAAAGTATTCTTTATAACAGGGCCCACTCTGATTGGCAGCATGATTAGACCTTTGGATGCTCTTTCTTCATCATCATAAGCTTTTATAGTAATCTTTCTTCTGAAATCAATGGAGTCCTTAGAAAATCCTAAGGCTTTAACCAATTTCATGGTATAGATGTTCAAACCAGCACCTCCATCTATTAGAACTCGTCTGATACGAAACTTGTGAATCATGACTTCTAAGGACAATGATGAGTTATGGGGATGAGTTATGGAAACGTCATCTTTATCAGAGAATGAGAGACAAGTAGGTGAGGACAAGTGTCCTACCATGGCTTGAAATTGATTCACATCCAAATCAGTAGATACATTGGTTTCAATGAGGGCTTTTTCAAGGATTTCTTTATGGGCTGGAGAAATCTTCAATAGTTCCAAAATAGAAATTTGAGCGGGAGTTTTTCGAAGTTGATTGACCAAATCATATTGATGTTGAGGTGGGGGTTCAGTGGATTTTGAAGAAGCGCCTTTCAAGAAAACTTTTGCCTGCGCTCTTGTTGTTGCATTGACTTCTCTATATTCCACCTTCTGGTTGACTTTTATGACATTCACCTGCTCGTCGTCCGCATAAAGATGATTAATTATATGATCATCATTGATGTGATTCACCTTTTTTTTCAGAAGACTCACCCTTTTGATAATTAGGCAAAGGATTGCGGAATGCTTGGTGGTCTGCGTTTGTTTGGTGATTTCCTTCTATTGTGATAATGTCATTGTCGATCAAGTCTTGAATGGCATTATTCAAGGCTTGGCAGTTGTTGGTGCGATGACCTTTACACCGATGATAATCACAATAGTACGCCTCATTCCATGATGGAGGCTTTACACTGGGTTCATAATTTCGTTGAGGCGGCAAAGTAATGACATTTTTGGCCATCAACTCTTTGAATGTAGATTCTACAGCTTGACCCAATGGAGTGAAAGTTCTTCTATTCGAGAAGAATGAAAATATTGGTGGATTTGAATTTGAGGTGTTCCCTAAAGAATTGGGATTGTTATTTGTTCCTCGGTAACCTTGGTTGTTGGAAATTCCTTGATGGGAAGTAGAGTTTTGATTTGTATTGTTCCTCTGAAGAGGGGGATTATTTTTGTGATTTGCAATTGAGTTGACATTGTTGTTGTGAGTGTTTGGAGTGCTAAGGACAAAGGGCATGGTTGAGGCATGATTTGCATCAACAACACCATTGTTCACCATATTTTTGTTGCGAGTCTAGAATTTAGATTTGTCCTGATTATTGTGATGGTTGGATGAGCTGGGGTTTTCTTTGTCATGCTTTATTATCCCTCTTTTGACCAAAGCATTTTCAATGGTTAAGGCATCTTCAATCATTTTCTCAAAAGAAGAAGGACAATGTAAGTTCAAATGATAGCTCATCTCTGAATTTAAAATGTTAATGAAAGTAACTATCTTTTCCTTTTCAGGAACAGGACGTGGATATCTGGCGAACATTCTTCTCCATCTTTGAAGAAACGTAATGAAGGATTCACCAGGTTTTTGTGCAACTTTGCGAAGCTCTATCATGGTGATCGGGTGTTGTATGTTGTAAGCATATTGTGATATGAATAGGTTTATCAATTCTTCAAATGTCTTGACGGGAGGTGTAATCTTAGATAACCATTCCATAGAGTTAACTCCAAGGCTCCTAGGAAACAATCGCAACAAGTAAGTATCTTCATGAGAAAATTCCAATGTCATGTTCCTGAAGTCTCTAACGTGATCAATTGGATCCGTTTTCCCATTATAGCGATCAAATTTTGGTATTTCACAATGCTTGGGAAAAGGAATCATGTTTAGACTTCGGTCAAAAGGATAAGGACAAATGTCCTCGAGAGTGTATTTCTTCGTGGTTGTTCCCCCTTGTAATTCTTTAACTTGTCCTTGAAGTGCCTTGATTTGTTAGGTCAAGGCACTAAGATCAAAAAGGGGTGTTTCTTCAGGTTTGTTTTTCAAATTTTCAGTATTAAAGTCATGGGGTAACTTAGCCCCTTGTTCAGCTAGATAGTGAAAATATTTTTCCTTGTCTCGCTGCAAGATCTTTTCAAAGGCTTTATGGAATTTTGGATCTTGCCCAGCCTCTCTAAGACGTTCCTCATCTTGTTCCTCATCACTATCTATCTGTGTTTTGTTCATGTCTTTGTATTGATGGAACGGATTTTCTTCTCTGTTATCTGTATCTTTGTTAAAAAGTGGATTACGATTCATGATGTAAAGAGGATTGCTACTTTCACCCTCTTCTTGAATGTTTTGAGTATGTCTTTCTTGTTGAATTTCGTCTTTCAATTTATTGAATTGGGATCTTGTGAAGATAGGCATATGATTTTGAAAAAGTTTCCTAGACTTAGATCACGATTTTGACAAGTGCGATGATGATGATCTAATTAGATGTAGAATCTTATGATATGATCAAGGATGCTCCTAATTTATTGATTGTGGCTTCCAACTGATGAAGGATTTCAGAATCCTGTTGGGGAAGTTGAACCAAAAATTAGAAAGTTGTTTGAGAGATGCACTCTTAAAGTTTTGATCTTTGTTTTTGAAGAAAAGTTCCAAAATCAATGAAGGATTTGATTGGGATGTGAAGGATACTCTATGGAAGGTTGTGGTATGTTGTCAAATTCAAGAGGTTGGTTATGATTATGCCGTTGTGATAGAGCTCTTCTTTGATAATAAGCTCGAGAATCTAAGGGATCTACAACATATTCATCAGTGAATCCTCTAACAAAATCCTAATATCTGTGAAGAAATCCTCGATAGTGAAGCAAGACTTGTCGAATTTTGTACAAGAATTTTCTCTTTTGCAGTGTTTTCTTGTATCCTAATGGTTTCTTGGGTTTTCTGATTTTTTTAGACAATGATTTCTTGGGAAACTTTGTTGACTTCCAATCTCTAAGCATGGGAATGTTTTTGGGAATGTTTTTGAAGCAATGATATGAGAAATTCTTAAGTGACTTTCAGTTGTGGTTCTTCACATTTCTTTTGGATGATATCTTTATCTGAATTAATGTAATGGAAGACACAACAAAATAATTTTGAAAACAGTTGTTTTTAAAGCCCTATGCTAACATGAAGTGTTTGATCAAAAAATGTTTTTCATCAAATGTTTTCACAGGTTTTTCACATGAAAGACAGTTCAGATAGACTCACTCTTAAGTGCTCAAATAGGTCATTCTAGTAATCAACAACCCACATCTTAGAACTGCATCGACTCACACAGCTGTGTCACCCCCAAAGGGGCGCCCGTGTTTTTGTCTTTTCTAGGCACGTACTCAGAGTTACCGAAGTGGATACCGGATCCCCTGAGCAAACAGTCCTTGGTAGTTATATGGTGAGTATCTTGGGGGCAGATTCTTCCCTCCCCTTGCACTGTGATTATCAGAATGTTTGGCAACTGACTCGGCTGGCCACTACACTAGGTTCGTAGTAAGGATTTCCGTTCGGTGCGGCAATAATAAACTCCCTCAGGAGACCTCCCAACCTTTAGAACAAAGGTTTTGGGGATGGTTATCTTGCACACTACCAGCAAAAGAGGGTTTCCCCAAATTCACTTTAAATTTTATAGTGGGGCAGAATAGCCTGGCTTTGGCTTGAACCCACTTGAGTCGTTCCTCTTGGGTGATTACTTTTTCCCACAAGAGCAAACTCTCTAAAAGCTTTTATCAAAGCTTAAAAATTTATAAAATAGAATAGATGAGTTTAGAATTTTGATCACCCAGTTAAGGGGAGAGCATAGGCCTATCACCGTTTAAATCAAAGCAAGCAATAGTTCATTTTTAAGCTGAAATAAACAGTTTTCTATGCTAGGTGAAGATATTGCTTCACAAAAACATGGAGTTCTTTTTAGTCCCAAAATAAAAGTGAAGTGACTATCCTAGGATTGGTTGATTTTGAATTATGTGACTACCCTAGGATTGCTTAATTCTTTTAAAGTTATTACTGTCTGCGGTCGCGTCGGATTCAGTCAAATTAAATTACAAATTACAATTTGCAGCCTTTTTCAAAAGTGCGCTATAACAGACATCAGAGGCGCTGTAGGAATCTTCAAGGGTGCTGATTGATCCCAATGCTTTTCCAGCTCCGTATGATTCACCTACAAGACAAAAAAAAAATGATATTATAATGCAACCAAAAAACTAAATAAACTCATAAAAAAAAATTGCAATTTTAGAGACATGTTTTTGGCATAGACGAATTAGATTTTAGTATTTGATGATTTTATTGATCTGAAAAATGAAAACTCAAAGAAAAGATCCATGTTAGTTTTCTAAGAGCTTTCCAGAAATGTAAAGAAGTTGGACAAATTCTCTGTTTTGCTCTCAGAAACGTAGATTTGTGAAAACCATATAGAAAATGAAGATCAAATTTTTTCGCATTGTATTTGACCTCTAAATTAAATATGTAAAACATAGACCCCCATTATAATTTAAAGAGATTTCCGAAAATATAAAAATTTCTGAAAAATTCATCGATTTGCGTCCAAAAAACCAATTTTATGAAAAAAAACATAAAATTATGATAACTTCTACAAAAACAATGATACACCCTCGATTTTTTTATTGTAGCCTCTTGAGATGATGTAAAAAACTCTGTAAAAATATTGTAGAAAAATTCATAGCTGTGTAGAAGATATCAAGAAATTGGTAAAACTTGCGGTTTTGTCCAAAAACTGTCAGATCTGCATCAAAAAAATTAATAAAACCTGCAAGTAGATATTAAAAATGGGGCAAAGCCTCACGGTGGGTGCCATTTTATGTGTGTGTGAAACATTGGATCAAATTAAATCAAACACATGTTAATAAGACATTAAATTGAAAAAGCGGAAAAGGAAACAGAATATGCAAAACCGTAACAGCAGCTTCTCGAAACCATCTTATCCTCCTCTAACTTCAGCGTTTTGTTGCTTCAAATGGCTCTCAGATTAGCAAGTCGAGCTCAACAAAATGACAACATGAAGAACGAGATAAAAATAAGAATGCATAATATGCAAAATGCAAATCTATGCTAACATGAAGTGTGAATGTGATGCTGAAAATGATGTGAATGCATTAATTGATTGCATGAACGTAGGTATGCGTAGGTAAGTGCATGCGTGTGAATGTGGATGATTAACCAAGGCTTGGATTAGCATGGGATTTTATAGAGTTTTCGAACGAGTTTGATTGGCTGAATCAATCGACGGTCCGGATTAAGCTTGTTTCGAACGGACGGCGAGAGATCTTCGAAAGTGGAAGAGGAGAATGGAAGGTTTCCCATTTCTTCGAATTTCGTCATTGAGTTTCGAAGGGAAACTTCCATTTCGAAGGATGAGATGCAAATTTGGAAGGGAGAGTTAGCATGAGTTAGAAATTTGGGAAGTGGAGATGAAAATGGAAACCCACATAATTAAATAAATTATTTAATTATGTTTTAAAATGAAAATAGGGTGAGGTGGAAAATATTAAAATATTTAATATTTAATCGGGGAAAAAGAATATTCCATTATTCAAATATTCAAAATATTTGAACTTTAGGATAGACTGATAATTAAATGTAAATAAATTATAAAAATTTATTTAATTTAATCAAGCGAAAGGTAAAAGATGAGATGAAGAAGATATTCTATTATTTAAATATTTAAAATATTTAAACTCTAGAATAGGATGATAATTAAATATAAATAAATTATAAAAATTTATTTAATTTAATTAAGTGAAAAGATGGAAATGTTAGTAATTAATTTAATTAAAGGTAGAAGAATTAGAAAAATGAACGATATAAATAAATAATTAAATTTATTTATATGTAGATGACTTTAGGGGAATTAATTAAATAAATCATATTTAATTAATTAACAAGCTTAGTCATGACCCTTTTTAGACGTATACAATAACGATAATGATAATGAGAATGGTAATGATGAAATGATGATGAATGAGAAATGATAATGATTGAAATGATAAATGATGATGACAAAATGAGAATGAATGAGAAATGAGAATGATAATGATAATGATAAAATGATGAAATAGAAATGATAGCGATAATGATAATGATAATGGTAATGATAAATGAGGAATGATAAATAATAATGATAAATGATAATGATTAAATGATAAATGAGAAATGAGAATGATAATGATAAATGATAATGATGAAATGATAAATGATAATGATAAATGAGAAATGAGAATGATAATGATAAATGATAATGATGAAATGATAAATGATAATGATGAAATGATAAATGATAAATGAGAAATGAGAATGAATATGATAATGATAATGATAAAAAGTGAAATAGAAATGATAGTGATAATGATAATGAGAAATGATAAATGAATCAAATGTCCATATGTCCTCCACAAAGAGTTCAAAACTACATGACAACCGTCAATGTTTTCATTCAGCCTTTTAGAACACTGATGTGAATCCAATATGCAGATATATACAATGATCTAACAAATATGCAAATAAATGAAACTAACCAATTTGTTGAGCCTGTTATAAGCATTCTTTGAATCATCATAGAGCATTTTAAAATGTTGGAAGTATGTACAAGCATCAGAGAGGGAATTAGCGCCAATGATGACCTAAGAACAACTTTCATGATTTTTGATATAGCAAGCGAACACAAGCATCGAGGTATAATTGAACCGAGATGACCTAAGCATTTCTTGCATAAACAAACAAAGATTAACCACCCTTCTTATGCAAATGTGGAACTGTCATCGATGATATTGCTTTGGTCATCATGTCTTGTGACATATTTGCATCAGATTGACCATTAACCTCAAGACAGTAGACAAAGAAAAATCATTCTGATTCCTTGCCACTCTAGTTCAGTACATCGTCGAGTGTGCTCCAGAGTAATGATATCAAAAATCAAACAACCTTTGTTCAAAGTGTAATACTGTTATTTCATACATTATTCAGATTTTTGGATCATCCAATAGATAATGGTATGGTATCTGCTAAAAATTGTTCATGATATGGAGCGATGATTGGATAAGGTTTCACGTGAGTTGTTTGTTCACATGATTGAATTTTTATGACATTGTTCAGCTGTTTTAGTATGCTCTAAAAGTTAAGTGCCCCCAGTTGAGTTTTTGCCCTGTTTATTGACACAACTTGCGAAAAGGAATATGTACAACGATCAAGCCATGGTAAGATGTTTTATCACTCTAGGCAAATGACGGCAGGATGATGCGATTATAACCCTGAGATGCAGAAAAAAAGATGCGGAAAAAGGAAAGCTGAAAAGCCAAAGTGCAGAACAGGAACTAACAGATGGAGAGGTACAGATAGCGCCTGTTTGCCAGATTTTCACTATCTGCATTTATTGCATTTTTCTAATTTTTATTTTATTTTTTTGAATTTTTCTGTTAATAGACTGCCTGTTTGCCAGCTTTTCACCCGATGACATTTTTTGTTCTTTTTTTTAATATATTTTTCCACTGTTTTTGAAAATTTTCAGGACTTTTTCTGTTGTTTTTGAATTTTTTTAGGACTTTTTCTGCTGTTTTGAATTTTTTAGGACTTTTTGCTATTTTTGTATTTCTTCAGGACGTTTTTCTGCTGTTTTTGAATTTCTTGAGGACTTTTTCGCTATTTTTGTATTTCTTCAGGACCTTTTTCTAGATGATGATAGCTGACTTAAACATAATATTTCTTGAGATGCATGTTGTTGATGGGTTCGTCAAACAGGTCTCCTTCTGGCGTTGATAACTGGTATGCTCCCGAACTATAGACTACAATAACCACGTAAGGGCCTAGCCAATTTGGTTCAAACTTTCCTTTCTTTTCTCTGTCTTGTTGATTGTGTGGGTTCTTTTTCAGAACTAGATCACCCACTTGAAAGGTACGTGGCTTTACTTTGTGATTATAGCTGTGAGACATCATCTGTTGGTATGCTTTCAAATGGTCAGCTACTCTCTGTCTCTTTTCATCTAAAAGTTCTAACTCTTGTAGTTGGGAAACTTCGTATTCATCATCTGTTATGAGACCTTTCAGTGATACTCTTAGTAAAGGTATTTCAACCTCTAAAGGCAATATGGCTTCTGCTCCATAGACAAGAGCAAAGGGTGTTGCTCATGTTGGTGTTCAGACACTAGTTCTATAAGCCCACAAGGCGGGATTGAGTTGAACATGCCAATCTTTCCCTAAATCATTTACGGTCTTCTTCAAAATCTTTAGTATAGTCTTGTTTGAGCCCTCTGCTTGGCCATTCCCTTGTGGATAGTAAGGCATTGAATATCTATGTTGAATATGGAATCTTTCACAAAGTTCATCAACATCCTGATTCTTAAAAGGTCGACCATTATCTATAATAATGGCATTAGGAATACCATACCGACAAATAATGTAGTTTAGTATGAAGGATGAAATTTTTTTCCCGGTGACTTTAGATAGAGGTACCGCCTCAATCCACTTAGTGAAATATTTTGTCGCCGTGATGATGAACTTATGCCCATTTGAAGATGAAGGATGAATTTTTCCTACTAGATCTAACCCCCATTGATAAAATGGCCAGGTTGGTGTGAACGAGTGAAGTTCTTATGCGGGAGCATGAATAAGATTCCCATGAATCTGACATTTTGAGCATGTTTTAACAAAAGTAAATGATTCCCTCTCCATTGTAGGCCAGTAATTACCCATTCTAATCAATTTCTTGGATAAAGTTAGTCCACTCGAATGAGTACCACAAATTCCCCCATGAACTTCTTGTAAAGCTTTGTCGGATTCATCACGTTCAAGACATTGAAGTAAAGTACCATCAAGACCATGGAGATAAAGGGTATCAACGATAAGGGTATAGCAAGAGGATTGTCGGATAAAGTTACGTTTTTGGTTACGGGATAAGTCAGGTGGTAAAATGTCATCTTTTAGGTAGGCATAAATCTTACCATACCAGGGTGAATCGGATCCTACCAAGTGGTAGATAATTTGGCTTTCGGGTGTGTCATAAGCAGGTGTAAATAATTGTTCCACTAGAAATTCATAGTGAGTCTATTTTTCTGGGAGTTGTGCCAATGATGTGATCGTAGCCATAGCATCAGCTACTTTGTTATCAAGCCTTGGAATTTGTGTGAACTAAATGTCTACAAAGTACTTCTTGAAGTCATCGACCATCTTCTTGTATGGCAATAATTTGTCATCTTTAATCTGATAATCATCATTGATTTGATTAATGACTAACTGTGAATCACCATAAACTTGTAGCTCAATAATGCTCCATTCTAATGTTGTCTTTAGTCCAGTGATTAGTGCTTCATATTCGGCTATGTTATTAGTGCATGGAAACATTAGCCTATATGACCAAGGAATGGTATGTCCTTGAGGGATGACAAAGAGAATGCATGCCCCCAATCCATGTTGAGTAACAGAACCATCAAAATATAAAGACCATATTTGCTTGAATTTTGCAGTGAAAACATCGGCATCTAGAAATTCAATGTGCAAGGGGTGCTCTGCTAGTTGATCAGTGATAACTTGTCCCTTGATTGCTTTGTGATCAACATAGTGAATGTCAAACTCAATCAAAATCATGACCCATTTTGCTAACCTTCTTGTTAGTGATGCTTTACTTAGTAGATACTTGAGTGGATCGATTTTTAAAATAAGATTGATTGTATGAGTTAGCATGTAATGTCAAAATTTTTGTGAAGCAAAGACTACTGCTAAACAAGCCTTCTCAATGAAAGTGTAGTTAAGTTCATGACTTGTTAGTGTTCTGCTGATGTAATAGATTGCACGTTCTTTCCCTTCACAGTCTTCTTGTGCTAATAATGCCCCCAAGGATGTCTCGGTTGCGGCAATATACAGGATCAATGGTTTGTCTAGATTTGGTGGTACTAGAACTAGAGGGTTCATCAAGTACAGCTTGATTTGTTGAAATTCCATTTCACATTTGTCATCCCATCTAAAAGGAACATTCTTATGCAGGAGATGTGTGAATGGTAGACTTTTGTCAGCCAATTGCGCAATGAATCTTCTTATGGACTGAAGTCGCCCTTGTAATGATCTCTCTATTTATCAATGCCTCACATCATGCAATTGCGAACCATATCAAAGTGACCCATATCAAGTGAACTATATCAGTGACCGATATTAGTGACGCATACCAATGCATCATATCACAGACCCATATCACCCAATCAATCCTATCAAGCAAACCAATACACAAATTTATCTAGCTCGATACCATATCAATCTGATCTACCATCAATCACTATTTGTTTTCTATCGTAGAAAGCAAATTTATCAAAAATAAAAGCATTCATCTACTATTTGTTTTCTATCGCAGAAAGAAAATTTATCAAACACTTTATCAATCATTTACTCTTTGTTTTTTCTATTTTTGGGAAGCAAAGTTATCAGTTCATCATCATATCATCATTTCCATCAAAAAGGGGCATCATTTCAATAGGGGCATCTTTTACATCATTTGTCAGGAGCTAAATCACTCTCTCCTCTACAAAATATCATTATCTGATACCGATTGTTTAACAAAATTTTCGTAATCCATATCCTCATCCGTGATTTACCTCCCGAGGGGGCATCATCAATAGAAATATTGAAAGTACATCAGGGGCACAAATCTTATTTTCTTTGAAGCAATATGTTTTACACATCACTTCAAAGAGGGGCAAAACGTATACGTCTAAAAATGGTCATGATTAAGCTTGTTAATTAATTAAATATGATTTATTCAATTAATTCCCCTAAAGTCATCTACATATAAATAAATTTAATTATTTATTTATATCGTTCATTTTTCTAATTCTTCTACCTTTAATTAAATTAATTACTAACATTTCCATCTTTTCGCTTAATTAAATTAAATAAATTTTTATAATTTATTTATATTTAATTATCATCCTATTCTAGATTTTAAATATTTTAAATATTTAAATAATAGAATATCTTCTTCATCTCATCTTTTACCTTTCGCTTGATTAAATTTTTCCAATTTGGTAAATATTTTAGACAGTATTTCTAGGTGTCCTTCTCTGGTGTATGATTTTTCCAATATGTCATCCACATAATCTTCCATGAATGTGTGCATCATGTCATGAAAGATCGTAGTCATAGCTCTTTGATAAGTAGCCCCAGCATTCTTTAAGCTGAAAGGCATGACATTCCAACAGTACGTTCCCCACGGACAAGTGAAAGCTATTTTCTCTTGGTCTTCTGGTGCAATCTTGATTTGGTTGTAACCAGAGAAACCATCCATTAATGAATTCATGGCATGGCCAGCTGTCAAATCAACTATAGTGTCAATACTTGGAAGCGGAAAGTCATCCTTAGGGCAGGCTTTGTTAAGATCTCTGAAATCAGTGCACACTCTGATGCGTTTATCCGGCTTTGCTACTGGGACAATATTGGAGATCCATTCTGCATAGGCAATTGATCTTATAAATCTTGCATCTAGGAGTTTCTTGAGTTCTTCTTTAACCAGTAGTGCAACATGAGGATGCATCTTTCTAAGTTTTTGTTTCACTGGTTTAACTCCTGGTTTAATAGACAAATGATGCATTATGAGATCAGGATCCAGACCTGGCATGTCTACATATGACCAAACAAAATTGACTTGATTTTCTTTAAGAAAATTCATGAACTCTGGGATTTCTTTATCTGTCATTGATTCAGCTACCTGTAGAATCCTTGGATTATCTGTAGTTTCAATATTGATTTCTTTTGTAGGCTCGATCAAAATGGGTGATCGCTCATGATAGTGTTCTGGGAGAGTGTAGTGTTCTGAGAAAGTGTCAAGTTTCCCATCAGCTGGTGCCTTGAAAAGGTTTTCACCATCTGATACGCTCTTTATTTTATCTTTTGTTTGATCTAGTACTGCCAGATTCTAGTTTTCACCACTAGATCGTTTTTCTTTATTTTCATTTTTGTAGCTAGGAGACTTGACACTCTCCTGATTAAAGACTTTGTACCTAAAATCGCTAGTGGAACAATCATTTACATCATCTGCGGAAAGGAAGTTTATGATAGCTTCGTCATTTGGAAAAATAGGCAAATCAATAGGTTCAGTTAGATCCTAGTCAATGAGATCAGGATGGATCAAAGGCAACAAGTCATTTGGTCGTGTGAAATCGGCAATGGTTAGCGTCAAAACAGAGTTATCGGTAGGATCCGAGACATGAGGTAGATCAATGATGGTACTATTCTCCTGATAGTCTTGTTCGTTAAAATCTGACTCAGTATCACTAGACTCATAGTTGCTTTGTAGTTCAGATTCTTGTGGTTGGGACCCTGAACCTTCTCCTTTGATTAAAGTGGGTGTATACTTATGTATGACATCTACCTCTTTGTCTCTCCAAAATTCATCATCATGGATGGTATCCCATTCATATTCAGCAGAATCTGTATCAGAGTTATTTTCTATGAAATTCAAGATTGATGCCAAACATGCCTCTTTCTTATCAGAACCTTCTTGCAGTGTAAAAACATTACCCTATGATTGGTTGGAGGGGGTAGAGTCATAGCCTAGTCCAGTTTTATCATATGCAGCAAGCCTTGGAAGATGGATAGGCTCAACTACGCCTTCTTTTCTTTTTCCAATAGGACCATTGTCATATCCCATCTTTTGCATAATGCAATAGCCTTTCCCATATCTGTCAGTTGGTAAGGTGACATTTAGAACTGTTTCATTTTCATCCTTATAAAGCCAATTTAGAATTGTTGTATCTTCAGGATCTCCCATGGGGAATTTTTCTTTGATAAATTTTCCATTGAACTTGGTAGTTGGCTCTGTTTGTATTTGTGCTAATGTTGATGCTACTGATATCTGTTGTTGTGTAATAGAAGGTTGTCCATGTGATCGAGGTGATGTAGGTAGATTAGCAAGATAGAGAGAATATTCCCCAACTCCACTTTCCTTGAACTGCAGTTTCTTGTCAAAGCTTTTGGCCAATTGACTGATTTGTGTTTCATTCTTAGGAGAAGTATTAGCAAGCGCTTCTCGATTGTTTGGAACCAAAGTATCCTAACTAGCTTTGACATTGGCACAATTTTGGATGTTTGAATTATCAACTGATATAGTGATTTCCTGTCCGTCATATGGAAACTTCAGACATTGATGGTAAGTGGACGGAACAGCTTGCATTTCATGGATCCAAGGACGACCCAACAAGATATTATATGCAAGATCCCGGTCTAAAACTTGACAAAAGGTATTTTTGATAACAGGTCCCACTTTGATTGGTAGCATGATTAGACCTTTAGACATTCTTTCCTCATCATCATAGGCTTTTATAGTAATCTTCCTTCTTGGATCAATGGAGTCCTCCAAAAATCCTAAAGCTTGAACCACCTTCAAGGTACATATATTTAGACCAGCCCCTCCATCTATTAGGACGTGTTTAACACAAAACTTATGGATCATGACCTCTAAGTATAATGACGAATTGTGGGGATGACTCATGGAAACATCATCTTTGTCTGAAAATGAAAGACATGTAGGTGAGGACAAATGTCCTACCATGGCTTGAAATCGGTTCACATCCAAATCCGTGGATACAGTTGTTTCAAAAAGGGCCTTCTCTAAGATTTCTTTATGCACCGAGGAAATCTTTAGGAGTTCTAAAATGGAAATTTGAGCCAGAGTTTTTTGAAGTTGGTTAACTAAGTCATATTGATGTTTAGGGAAGGGCTCAGTGGATTTCGAAGAAGCACCTTTCAAGACAACTTTAGCTTGTGCTCTTGTCGTGACATTAACTTGTTCATTGTCTACCTTCTCCTTGATTTTTATAACATTGATTCGCTCATCATCTGTATAGAGGTGACGGATTACAGTGTCATCGATTTGATTCACATTTTTGTAAAAAGACTCTCCCTTTTGATAATTTGGCAAAGGGTTGTGAAATGCTTGGTGATCTTCATTAGATTTTTGTTGTCCTTCTATTGTGATAGTGCCATTGTCAATTAGGTCTTGAATAGCATGCTTCAAAGCTTGACAGTTGTTTGTATGATGACCTCTGCACCTATGATAGTCACAATAATAAGCCTCGTTCCATGATGGAGGTTTTACACTACGTTCATAATTGCGTTGAGGTGGCAAAGTAAGGACATTTTTTTCCATAACCTCCTTGAAAGAAGATTCCAAGGATTTTCCTAGTGGAGTGAAAGTTCTACTAGAGAAGAATGAAAAGCATTGTGGGTTCGTGTTTGAGGTATTCCCTAAGGTGTTGTTATTGTTGTTTCCACAGTAATTTTGATTGGTGAGAGTCCCCTGATTGTTGTTCTTTGGAGGGGGAGGATTGTTTCCTTGATTCGCGACATAATTGACATTGTTGTAATTATTGTTACGAGGAGTATTTGGAGTACTCAGAAAAAATGGCTTAGTTGAGACATGATTTGCATCTACAACACCATCGTTTACAATGTTTTTATTGTGAGTCCAAAATTTAGACTTGTCTTGATTGTTATAATGGTTAGATGAGCTAGGATTGTCCCTGTCAAGTTTTATTGTCCCTCTTTTGACCAAAGCTCCTTCAATGGTGATGGCATCCTCAATCAATTTCTCAAAGGAAGGTGGACAATGTAGATTCAAGTGATAGCTCATTTCTGAATTTAGGCTATTGATGAAAGTAACCATTTTTTCCTTTTCAGGAACATGACGTGGATACCTAGCGAACATTCTTCTCCATCTTGAAGAAAGGTAGTGAAAGGTTCACCAGGTTTTTGTGCAACTTTGCAAAGATCAATCATGGTGATTTGGTGTTGGATGTTGTAGGCATATTGTGTTATGAACAAATTGATCAATTCCTCAAATGTTTGAACAAGAGGTGTGATTTTCGATAGCAATTCCATAGAGTTAATTCCAAGACTCCTAGGGAACAAACGCAACAAGTAAGTGTCTTCATGTGCAAACTCTAAAGTCATGTTTCGGAAGTCTCTCATGTGATCAATTGGATCCGATTTCCCATTATAACGATAAAATTTGGGAATTTCACAATGTTTAGGAAATGGAATCATATTGAGACTTCTATCAAAAGGATAAGGACATATGTCATCAAGAGTGTATTTCTTTGTTGTGGTCCCCCGTTGTAACTCTTTGATTTGTC
The DNA here is from genome assembly GCA_007258455.2 of Sequoia sempervirens. Lineage (NCBI taxonomy): Eukaryota > Viridiplantae > Streptophyta > Pinopsida > Cupressales > Cupressaceae > Sequoia > Sequoia sempervirens. The sequence continues at coordinate 75,193 of VDFB02022477.1, read as the reverse complement.
CTTGGAGTTCCTTAAATTGTTGAGTAAGAGCAGTAAGATGAGATGGGGATGTTTCTTCTTCTTTGCTCTTTAATTTCTCAATATCAAAATCCTTAGGCAGTTTAGCTCCTTGATCGGCTAGGAAGAGAAAATACTTTTCTTTGTCACCCTGTAGGATCTTTTCTATGGCTTTAAGAAACTTGGGGTCTTGTTCAGCCTCTCTAATGTGAATTTCTTCCTCTTGCTCATCGTCACTATCTACGGGAGTTTTGTTCATGTCTTTGTACTTATGAAATGGATTTACTTCTCTATCAGCCATATTGTTGTCACTGAAAAGAGGATTGCGATTTACACTAAAATGAGGATTACCACGTTCACCTTCTTCTTGAATGTTATGGGTAGGAGTTTCTTGTTGATACTTTTCTCCTAGTTTTTTGTATTGAGATCTTGTAAAAACAAGCATATGAAAGGAATCCTATGATATGATCAAAGGTCACTGAAGGATTTGAATAGGATGCGTTGAATATTCAATCGAAGGTTGTGGTATATTCTCAAACTCAAGAGGTTGATTAAGATTGTGATGTTGAGATAACGCTAATCTTTGATAATAAGCTTGAGTAGCTAAAGGTTCTATAGTGTAATCGTCAGTGAATCCTCTAATGTAGTCTTGGTATCTATGGAGAAATTTGCGATAATGGAGCAAGACGTGTCGACTCTTATAAAAAAATTCTCTGCAGTCTAAAGTCTTCTTGTAACTTAAGTTCGTTTTGGGCTTCTTGATCCTATTGAAGACTGATTTCTTGGTGAACTTGGTTGATTTCCACTTCCTCAACATGGGAGAGAAATGTCAGAAATTCAGGCCTATGTAAAAAGTTTTGACATCAACCAAAAGTGCTATTCTGTTCCCTAAATGCGCTGCAAAAAGAGGTATATGCGCTAGAGAAAAAGTCAAATACGCTGCAAAATATCTTGAATGCACATAAACAGACCTTAGATGCGCTAAACCAAGAAGCATATGCGGTAAAACAGTCCCTAAATGTGCTGGAAAATGACTCAAATGCACCGAGCCATCTAGCGAATGCGCCAGAACAGTTTGTATATGCACTACAGTTTTGCCTAGATGTGCTAAAATAGTTCTCGAAAGACAGTTTTTGACCAGTTTTGAAAATTTTCAGTTGAATTTTTTCATGTTCATTTTGGATGATCCTTTATCTGAATTAATGTTCTTGAAAACACAACAAACAGTCTAATTTAAGTTGATCGTAACCAAGCACAGAATAAGAAAAGCACAACCTAAGTTAGGCCAGGACAATATTCGCTAGATTCCACATGGGTTTCCCCAACCGCATATCAGTAGCGTGTGAATTCAGAAGCTTGGTTGCACGAGCTCCCCTTTACACTGCACTCTCTTCTCAGGCCAACCAAGCTTCCAACCCCCATGAAACTCCCATGGAAAATTGATCACCTCTACTACAGACTGCAAAAGTGTGGAAGGCTTCACACCGACCGGTGTTGGACTAGCAGATAAAAGGTTTTTGGCTTTCTAAACAATGTTATTTAGTTTGAGACCCCCATTCGAGTGGCCATACATGGGGCAAGAGATTAATCACCATTAAGGTGGCACTCCAGCCTGAAGAGGTTAAGCTCAACAAGGTTTAAAGGAGTACAACTCCGTTTGTATGACACATCTGCACAAGCAACCTTAGGTTTTCCCTTAAGGTTTACATTTATATACCGGTTAGGGGTAGCTTGGCCTTAGCTCCATTGCCGGTTTGAGTCGCGTTGAGGTGATGAAATCCCCAGGCAGGCCCAATTTCTAGAGTCAATAACCGTTTCTCTTACACCTAGGATTGCACAAGTGCGCAAGGGGAGAGGATTCTTCGATTATCAAGTCAAGGTTACACAGGGGAAAGTGGGTCTGGTTTTCTGATCACCTAGTTTGCACAGGGTGAGAGCATAGTCACCTACCACTTTCAAACACAGTCAAGAAGAGTAGACAAATTCATTTTAGGTGCACCAAAATCAAAAATGATTTAATCTAAGTGAAGATTTTGCTTCACAACAGACATGGGGTTCATTTTAACTGCATGATAAAAATGTGGTGGCTACCCTAGATTGATTCATTTTAAATCTAGCAAGAAAAAGGAAAGAAATTCTATCTGCGGAAGGCGTCAGACTCAGAATCTCTGTTACAACCCAGATGCGTGACTCTGTTACCCAGATGCGCAGAAATAGAACCCAGATGCGAAATAACATAACCTAAATGCGCAAAAAAAGAAACTGGATGCACAAGAACAGAACCCGGATGCGCAATAACAGAACCTAGATGTGCAAAAATAGAAACCAGATGTGCGAGAATAGAACTTGGATGCGCAAGAAAAGACGCTAGATGCGCTAAACTAAAATGCAAAAAAAAAAAAAAATCTAAAACAGATTTGAATGCACTAAATGATGTCCTATATGCGGTAATTAAACTCCTATGTGCTCTTCAGAAATTCCCATATGCACCACTCTGTTTCCTAAATGCTCTTTAGAAATTCTCAGATGCGTAGAAACAGTCTTCAGATGCGCTAAAGTACCTGCAAAATGAAAAAAATTCAGATCTCCCAGATGCGCTGCCGAATGTCAGAAAACCTGCAAGAAAACTTGCAAGAAAGAAGTCTAAAATGGGGGCATAGGCCCCATGGTGGGCGCCAGAAATGTGTGATTGAAAATAATATGCATAAATGAATTGAAAGAAATACTATTCAAGCACACCAATAAGACATTGTATCAAAATAGAACATAAAAGGTAAGTAAATGCAAACTCGGTATTCTGCTTCGATTGTCGTCCTATTGTCCTCTATCTTTAGTGTTTTTGTTGATTCCAGCTTTTGCTCTCAGATTGTGTGCTAGGCTCAACAAAATGTCTTCCTAAACAATGAGATTTAAAATATGATGCATGATGCAAGATTAAGCTATGATATTGAATAAGACTAAGATTATTGAAGTAAACATGATGCTATGATATGAGAATACTAAATGAATTAAATGCATGAACTCTAATTAATTGCCTATTATTAATGCTTAGATTCACACAGGTATTTATAGAGTTTTTCGAATGATTCTGATTGGTTGTCTTGATTGACAGTTGTGATAATTCCTAGCAGATCAAATGGCTGAAGAAGGATGAAACTGAAGAGAAAATAGAAGAAAACTTGAAAACAAGATTTTTCTATTTTTATGAAAGAGAAGAAGATAAGAAAATAAGAAATCATCTTTCTTTAAAATAATAAAAGAAAGATTTAAAAGCTGATAAATACTGAATTAAAAATTCAATTATTTATTTGTGGATGATATTCAGCTTTTTCTTAATTAAATGAAATATTTAATTAAGCTTTTAAAGCAGAAAAAAGTTTGTGATAAGAAGAAAGCTTTAATTAGGATTTTTGAAAAAAGCAGAAGATCTCATATTTAAATATAATATTTAATTATGATATGAGAAGAAAACAAAATATTTCACAATTAAATAAAAGATCTAATTGTGATTTTAGAAAGAAAGCATAAGATGCTTTAATTAAATAAGGTTTATTTAATTAAATCACTTTTATGAAATTAATTAAATGAAACATTTAATTAATTAGAAGAAGAAATTAAAATAGAAGAAAGAGAAATATTTAAACTTAATTAAATCAAAAAGATTTAATTTAAATTCAAATTACTTTAAATAAATAAAATGTATTTATTTAAATAATTAAGTGGACGGATGAAAATAATTAAATAAAATAAATTTATTTAATTACGAAAGAAGAATAAGATGAATGAACAATATAATTAAATTAATTAAATTTAATCATATGTAGAGGACTTTTAGATAAATTAATTACATAATAAATATTTAATTAATTGCCAGGATTATAGACATGACCATTTTTATGTGTATACATTAAGCATTTTAGAATTTTTGGTTGTTTAGCCTATATTCATGTAGCTAATCAAATGAGAGAGAATTTAAATCCAAAAACCGAATCATGTATTTTTCTTGGATATAGTGAGAAAAGTAAGCCTTACAAGTTGTATAATCCTTTCACCCATATGATGTAGAAGCAACCTAGGTGAAAAAGCAATCAACATCAACAAAAAAAATCAAATTTTAAATTTACATTTACACTTCATGTTAGGGGGTTAAATTCATGTTTGGAGGCTAATTTGAATAAGTTGAGAATAATTATATTTAATTAAATAAAAGATCATTTTTGTTATGCATGTTAGCAAGTGGAAGTAGTGGGAGTGTAGTTGCAATTTTAGAAAAATATGAAAAACCAGACTTGGGTGATGGATTTGTATGGAGTTACAAACTTGCATGAAAAATCATTTATTGATTTTTCTTTTATGGAAACAACTCATTATGAGGAGTTGGTCATGGCTTTTCTTATTGGAGGGAAAACATCACATTTTTATTTTTGGAGAGAGTTTTTGTGGTATGTTTGGAAAAAGAGAGAGCTTGGTGTAGTATTCTAAAAGGGGGTTTTGAATACATTTTGTTGCTGGTTGAGAGGATTAAGGTAGCCATTAAAGATTGAAGGCTCCATGATTGAATATTGAAGGGTTCTAGGTGATTGGTTGCCAGAGAAAGGGGTAGATTTGGAGATTCTTGTGAAGCACATAGTTGCTTTTTTGTTCTTGTAGTTTATTTTGTGCTCATTTTCAAATTATGTAAGGAGCATATGTTGTTGCCCATCATTTTTTTTATGAGTGAAAATGACTACGTAATCATATTTCTAGAATGAGAATACCTTTGGTTGTAAATTTCAAGTAATTTCATGAGACTGTTGTAGATTGGAGTGCATTGTTGAGATTGATTGAGTGTTTGTTTATAGAAAAGAAGGTTTTTGAGAATCCCCTCTTTCATCACCATAGCATTATTGTGTCAAGAGATGTGATTTTTGATGAAGGGGGGATTTATGGTCATCAAAAAGGCCATGTTGAGATATCCAAATCTGTTTTGAATGATGGTATTATTGATGATATTGATCATGAGTAGCCCACTAACATTTTAGTTCCAAGAGTTATAGGTCTACCAAATAGCCCCTTATCAATTCAAACTGCAAGTCTAGCTTCAAGTACAAGTTCTACAAGGAAGGTAATAAGCTTAAGTATCATTTATTAAGGATTACAAATGAAGAACATGAAGAAAATCCAAGAGGTGAGACAATAAATTTTGCTTTTCTTTCCAAGGTTTATTTGGAACCATCATGTTTTGAAGATTCAATTACTAACGAGGTTTGGGTGCAAGCAATTCAAAAAGAGATTGATTCTATTCACAAGAATGGTACTTGGAAGCTTATAGAGCTTTCTCATGACAAGAAAAATATTGGTACTAAATGGGTCTACAAGACTAAGCACAAGAGTGATGGGAGTATTGAAAGACATAAAGCAAGATTGGTTACTATAAGCTTCACACAGAGGTATGAGATTGATTATGAAGATACATTTGCACCAATAGTGAGACAGGAGACTAGATCTGAATGATGATTTCACTAGAAACTAAAAAGGAATGGAGCATTCATCACATGGATGTGAAAAGTGCCTTCTTGAATGGGTCATTATCTAAGAGGAAGTGCATGTGGAACAACCACAAGGTTTTGAAATGAAAGTTAAAGAAAATCAAGTCTACAAGTTGAAGAAGACTTTGTATGGCCTCAAGCAAGCACCACAAGCATGGTATGCTACGATTGATGGATATTTTCCGAAGAAGGGCTTACAAAGAAGTAAGAGTAAACTTACCCTTCACTACAAACAAGAAGGTAATGATATTCTTATTGTAAGTCTGTATGTTGATGATTTTTTGTATGGGGGTGGAATTTTTATGATGAAGGATGAATTCAAAATGATAATGATGAATGAATTTGAGATGAAATATTTAGGTCTTATGAAATATTTTATACACATGGAGGTTTATCAAAGTGAGAATGAAATTTTCATTTGTAAAACAAAGTATGCCAAAAATATATTGAATAAATTTGATATGGTTGATTGTAAACCAATCTCCACTCCAGTTTCTCATAGAGTTGTGTTGTATAGATATTATGGTGTTAAAATAGATGATGAGACAACTTATAGGAGAATTGTTGAAAGTTTGATGTTTTTAACTCACACAAGACCTGATATTTCTTATTTAGTTTCACTTGTTTCAAGGTACATAATAGAGCCATCTAAAATACATATGAAAGTATATAAGAGAATTTTTAGGTATGTGGGAGGCACTATAAATTTTGGTATTCATTACTGCACTTCTAAAAGGTTCAACCTTGTTGGTTGTGGTGATTCTTATTAGGGAGGTAGTTAGGATGGCCAAAAGTCTACATCTGGGAATTGTTTTTCTTTTTGTTTTGACTTAATTACTTGGAGCTCAAAGAAGGAAAGTATAGTTTCCCTTTCTCCTACAAAAGAAAAGTATGTTGTAGTCACCTCAATAGGTACACAAGCATTATGGCTTAGAAAAATTCTTGAAGAAATTGGTGAGCTATAATTTTAACCTATAATTGTTTTTTGTGATAACATTAGTGTCATCAAATTGTCCAAGAATCTAGTCCATATCAAGACAAAATATTTTGATTTAAACCATCATTTTATCTGACATTTGGTGTAGAAGAAGGCAATAGAATTGAAATAAATCAGCACTAAAGAAAAGTTAGTAGATACCTTCACTAAGGTAATTACAAAGGATAATTTTTTGATACTCCGAGATTAGATTGTGAGCCCTCTCAACATCAAGGGGAGTATGTTGATAATAGATGTTCGGCATTCAGTTCTAGAATAAAATCCACTGTTGTGTATCATGCATAGATTTAAGTTTTAGATCTCTTTTGATTGCATGTTGCATGTTGGTTTTTTTCCCATGCGCATTCTTTATTTACAACAAATTTAGACAGTTAGTTTAGATAGTTATTCTTAGTTCTAATAATAGTTAATAAACTAAGTCTCATAGTTTATCTTCGAACTCTAAGGCTATGCAAATAATGCATGTTTAGGTTTATTAATTTTTTTATATGTTCTTGGAAGCTACGAATTGTATGTTTCAACAATGATCTTTTATATAAGCATCAATAAAAAATAGTTTGGTAGCTTACAATAAAATATTGTGTATGATAATACTTTGTGGGGTGATCAAAAAAATGGTGGAGCAAAGGAGAGACCCTAGCTTGAGTCGAACGTAGGATTTTCATGGCAGAGATCCAAGTAGGTGGCCCTTCAATTAGTGAAATTGGGGAAGATCGCAAAACCCAAGATGGAGAGCTCCACAGCAAGTGGTCGCGCCCACAAAAGGATATGAAAATCATGTCAAAACCTATCCTGGGAATTGGATATTCCCACAAGTGACTAATATCTTTTCATGGTCGTTCATTTACTTGTCAAACTAGGGAACGTATACTTGAAATGGAGCAGCACAATATATGCACTAAGAACTAGTTTCAGTCACAACTTAACGAAAAAAAATACTTGGAAAGAATTTTACCTATGTGACAGGAAGGTAATGCAAGGTTCTCTAAACTCAACCATAATTTAACCAAAGCAGAAATCATAACAGCTACGACTGAGAAACAAACTATGAACTAGCTTTATGTTGTAGGAACAGACACAAAGATGGATTCCCGATGCTGGAGGAACAATATAAGACTAAGTTTGCACAGAAACTTCAAAGATGGAATCTAACTTAAGATTAACAAAAAATGAACGGCTAACTAACTAACCATAGATACTTACTAAGTGGGCCCCCTTAGCAAGCATCAACTAATTACGCAAGTATTGAACTCAAAACTTCATCAAATTTTATTCATAAACTCATAATGGTATACATTGTTTTGTTCATATGAAAACTAACAAAAAACTCTATCTCTTGTCATACAGACTCTATTTTTATTATCATACTAACTTTTACATGATATCCTTTCTATCTCACTATGCTTGCTCACTCGTGCAGGAGGAACACTTATTTAAATCAAGAAAACAACTAACTAACTAACCCTAACAGAGAAAGACGTGGATATAAAATGTATCCCGAAATCGAGGAACATAGTTTATAAATGAGTTTATCCATTCAACCCGATCCAGAGAGAATCTAGCACTCCACTCTTTCCAGATTAACTGATATTTAAAATCCATCCCAACAGTTTTGGTCAAAAAGTTTTCGCTAGAGCTTCCTTGAAGTCGTGCAGGAAATGGACTTTATTGCAAGGCCGAGATCAGCTACGCTTGACTCGATCATACTTTCTTCAACAACCTGCGAAACACAAGGTAACAAATGTGAAAGAAAAGGCGCATGGCACATACACAATATCCATACATTAATCACATTTTTAAATCTATTTCATCATTCAAAAACTACATGCGTTATACCAGTCATTTGGGGAGTCAAACAGGTTAATAAATATAGACATATCAACATGATAGACTGGAGGAACATGAAAGTGTATTGCTACAGGATATCCCCCAATAAAAGGTTTCAAAAGAGTTAAACAACCATGAACAACAAAAGTGAGGGTAGTAAAAGTACACCATGATATCCAAATTATGAGCATATTTTGGGCTCATCATTTTGCCCCCTACTTAGCCCAATGCTGGTCCTCCAGCATTAAACTTTCTGGTGGTCTCTTTGAAATCAGTGGTTGAGGCATGACCCTGAAATGGAGTTCCAAATTTGTAATAAAAACCTCTGAATCTTTGTCACCTTTCATACCTACGAGCTTCTGTATCTTCATTAGTATTTGTAGCTTGGTAGGGATAAAGAGGCCACATTAGCACAGGAGGTCTACAAGTCAAGGGAAACCATAATTCAAATCTCTTTTGAAGGCCCAACTGTATGTATCTGCTTGATCTTTTCAGAGCTGCTATAAAATTCAGGGGACTGTGAGGCTCAGACCTTCTTAACCCAACAGTTAATCTCTCCCACCTCTTCTCTATTCTGGAGTATGATAGCTTCCAAAATGAATATGTATGTTCCTGAAACTCATCATATACCTATTTTCTGAGATCAAATATTTTCATCCTGGCTGTATCATTATTAAAGTCATATGCCACAATAAGCCAGGTTTTCAACATTTTATGGGGGTCTGAACTCTCAGAGTGCAATGGAACAGGCTAATTCCTTTCGGCTTCTTCATATGCTTCCCATTGCCTGCCATAATTTGTTTTGTTTGCCACCCAAGACATAAGTGATCTCAAATGGATGTCGCCAATGTACAGAAGGGGATTCCACTTTGTTTCAAATGGAATTATAAAGCCATGTAAATAAAATTCGCACAAAGAATTCCTTAGCCAATTAGGAGCTGTCTGGTATGCATCGTAGAATTCTTTAGTAGTGTGAATAATAGGATCTAGATTTCTGGAAATTCTCATTAACTAGAACCACAAAAATTATTCTTTGAGACACAAAGCATAAACTCTGGGTGGTGGTCTGCATTCCATAATATGACCAGTTACCTTCAACATTTCATCCATTTTCTCCTTTAACTCCTGAATTTCTTGTTTCTGCCTCTCAATTTCCTTTTTCAGTTTCTTCTTTTCTTCCTCCCAAAGACTTTGTTGCATTTTAGTCTTGGCTAGGTGGTGAAAACTTAGAGTTTGCAATGTAACCAATCTCCATGTAGCTTTGAAATATTCCAAAAATTCAATCAAAATTGTCTTTTTGTAGACAACAATAGCTTGACAAGTTACAGGGGGAAATGAAGCTTCATTAGCCACTTCCAATTGTTCAGTCTATTCCTCCTCTTGCTACAGGATGAATTCTTGTTGCTGCAGTGGAGAAGATTGTGCTTCCTCCAAAATCTGCATAGCCACAGCAGCCAAGTCATCGAGACTTGGTACCCCCCTTTCATTATGCTCAACTTCCCTTGTCTCAATTTGTTCTTCTTCAGGAATAACAAATGAACTCTGTGTAGCACTCTCAAACACATTCTGAGAAACATCATATTCAGACTCTACAGATTCTTCTAAAATTATAATAACCTCAGGTTGAGGTGAAGCAGGGGAGGCTTTACATTGTTTCCTTGTGGAAACTCTTCTTGGCAATGTTGCGGCTGCTGGCAGTGCTCTCGTAGCCTTCCTCTTTCTGAACTGCTTAGAGGGTTCTACCTTATCAGAGGATGATGGTGTACTGGTGATGGCAACAGGTGTTGTTGCAGGAGAAGAATGTTGTCTTTTCTGAGAATGAGGGTCAGATTCTGGGGTTTGTTCTACCCCAAATGATTCTCCTACCTTTGTTTTTCCCTTTTCTCTCCTACTTGCAGACCTAGTTTGCACTCGAGCAGAGGACTCTGGTGTGAGAGCTGTAGGACCAAGTGCTGCAGGAGCAAATGACCCTTGCCCTGTTCTCCTACTGGTAGATGCTATTTCCTCTTTCTTTTTCTAAGGCCTTGGGGTAAGTGCCCTAGGGGGTTCTGGAAGTTACAGGCTCTTTCGGGAAACAAATTTTTGCCATGAAAGAGGTGATACATCTCTCAAAGAGCGTTCAATCAACAATTTTATAAGCCCATGGTGGGCAATAGAGTTATCTTTCCCCTATTGGGTTTTGTGGGCACATTGTTCCAGAAATTTTAACAAAAAGTTCAGAACATTAACAACTAACCCATGCCTCATATGACTCAGCAATTTGAAATGGTAAGAATGCAGGTAAGAAAAACGGCCTTCACATGTTAAATACCTGATTATGAAAGCAGTGTATTCATGATATGGAGGAGGCAACGACACTCACTTGCATCCCTGCTTAGAGACTTCCAAGGGTCCATCAGTGGGTATTGTAAATCCTGCCCTTGCAGAGACAACATCCGAAGAAAAATTCTCTCCAACGGCTAGAAGCCCGGTTACCTCTGCAATTCTTTCTTCAGTTACAGATACTGTTAGACCCCATACTGTAGCCTCCCCTTCAGAAAGGGTTCTTAAAAATTCACCTGCAACCTCCTCATTGAATGTATCTAAACTCAAAAAGTAATTCAACCAACCACAGAGGTTGAATGCTTAGACTGTTTGAGGATTTTACATTAATAACTCATGAGCTACTGACTCATGTCTTACCAGTTGACCACCCATATTCATAGTTTTTCCTTAGTTGAACTCGACTCTTTTCTGAAAATCCAAAATTTATCTTTCTGTTCTGATTATTTTCTGTCCCGCCATCACTTTTCCCTTCTTTTCCAAAGGTGAACTACTTAAACAAGCAGCTTTAATCGTGATTTACAATGAAAAACATGCAGTGAAAAACATGCGATCGTATTTGGAAAGTACCATAAAAGAATAAAGAAAGATTATCTGAACAGTTGTGGCAACGGTGAAAGGACAGGTTTTAAAAGTGGATTATCTCGCCCCCTACTTAAATTATGACATGTGTCCACACATGTACTAAAGAATAGGCGGAGATCGGGTAATAATGACTGATATAGACATAGTAGTAAATGAATAAAATGAAATAAATCAATGATGCGATAACAAAAGATATTGTGTACCTTTCAATAAATGCTTGTACTAGTTGAGAAAGATGACGGCTTCGGCATAAGATGACAGTTGGGAATGAGATCATAATTACGGGTGGTGCGGATGAATGAGGTGGATGGGTAACGTGGGCGGACGAGATGAATGGATGGAATGGATGGATGGGACAGAAGATAAAGAAGTGAAATGTGGCGATAAGTGGGAATGAAGAAAAAGGGGTTTCCTTAAAAGGAAACCTTTATTATGAGCATGCATTACAAAATTACGGTGAAGCTGTAGGAGAAAGGCTAAAGCCTTTTCCTGTAGAAAGATTAGTGGTGGGATCCTGAACAAACAACTGCATGAATTCTTCTTTTGAGACTGGTTTATGGTATAACCGGAGGTGGTGTCCATTAACTAACAACTTGAATCTAACAGGATCAATTGTAACAAGTTGAACTGAACCATTAGCAAATATATTTTCAATTTCATATGGGCCCAACCATTTGGTTTGTAATTTTCTTGGATTGACCTTATATCGTGAGTCATAAAGCAGAGCCCAATCTCCTACTTTGAATTTCTCTTCCGTAATGTATTTATCATGCCACCTTATTCTCTGATTTTGTATTATCTCAGTGTGCTGCAGGGCATTCTTTCGGAGATCATCCAAAGCATTAAGCTGCATGATTCTATCCTTTTGTGCATTTTTTAAGTCCATGTCCATCTCTAATGCTATTTTTAGAGTCTTATATTCAAATTCTATTGGCATCACAGTTGTTTTACCATACACTATTTCAAAAGGTGTATATCATGTAGCAATCTTTCAGGTAGTACGATAGACCCATATAGCTTCTGGTAACCTTGTGGCCCAGTCCTTCCTATACAAATCTATAGTTTTAGTCAGAATGGCCTCTATGTCCCTATTGGTGACCTCAACCTGGCCATTGGCCTGAGGGTGATAAGGAGTTGATTTCCTATGCCGTATATTATATTCATTGACTAAAGTTGTGATAAGTGTAGAAGTAAATTGTGCTCTTTGATCTGTCACTATTTCCTTAGGGACACCAAACCTAGTAAATATTTTCTCATAGAGGAATTCAGCCACTTTATTATCCCTAGCATGTTTCATAGGTTTAGCCTCTACCCATTTTGTGACATAATCTGTGCATACAAGGATGTAGGACTTATCATTGGAAGGTGGATCAATTGGTCCTACAAAATCTAGTCCCCATTTGTTGAAGGGTGTAACTACAACTTGTGGAAATAAAGGCATCTCATCAAATCAAGTTGGTCTTCCCATCAATTGGCATTTGTCACATCTCCTGGTATATTTGGCGACATCTCTATGCAAAGTTGGCCAATAGTAACCAGTATTTAAAATTTTCATTGCTATCCTTTTGGCAGCAAAATGTCCACCACACGACTCATCATGGCTTGCATGTAGTATATCATGAGTGTCCTCCTCTTGTACACATCTCCTCATAACTTGATCTAGCCCTATATAAAACATGCAGTCTGCAATCCAAGAAAAGTTAAAGCTTTTCTCTATCAATAATCTCTTTTCCTTAGGGGAGAATTGAGGAGGAGTTCTTTTTGTTGCCAGATAATTTGCTATATCAGCATACCATGGTTGAATAACCTTGATTGCAAAAAGGTGCTCATTAGGAAAGGAGTCTTCAATAAGCGCAGAGTCATCTTGCCTTTGAATTCTAGAAAGGAAATCAGCAACCACGTTGGCTTTACCTGGCTTGTCCACAATTGTAATGTCAAAATCCTGCATCAGCAATAACCATTTTGCTAGTCTCCTGAATATTGAGGCTTTGTTCATGAGATACTGAATTACTGCATGATCAGTATGGACAAATATCTAATAACCGGTGATGTAATGCTTGAATTTATTGAGGGCGTAGATGATTGCCAACATTTATTTTTCTATAATAGTGTAGTTTAATTCAGCCCCTTAAAGTTTTTTGCTTATGTAGTAGAGTGCATATTCTGTCGAACCATTCTTCTACCGTAACACTGCTCCAATTGCATAATCTGATGCATCAGTATGAATATGAAATGGAAGTGACCAATCAGATCCTTTCAGAATAGGTCTCTGTGTAAGGGAAACTTTCAAGTCAAAAAATGTTTTTTCACATTCCTCTGTCCAAGAAAAATCTGCATCTTTCTTCAGCACACTGTATAAGGGGCCTACTATTTGGCTGAAGTCCTTGATGAATCTTCTATAGTATCCAGCATAGCCTAGAAAGCTCTGTACCTCTTTCTGCTTAGCAGGAGAGGGTAGCTTAGAGATAACCTCAACCTTAGTAGGATCAACCTGAATTCCTGTAGTAGAAATATAGTGACCAAGGACTATTCCTTCCTCCATCATCATCAAGCACTTTTGACTATTCAGCAATAGTTTGTGATCTTCACATCTCTGTAGTACTTTCTCCAAGTTGGCTTGAGCTTCCTCAAATATTGTACCATAAACAATAAAGTCATCCATGTATATTTCCATGCAATCATATGATATGTATGAGAAGATACTTATGACTACCCTCTAGAAAGTTGCAGGAGCATTACAGAGACCAAAATGCAAAAATGAGTAGGCAAAGGTTCCCCAAGGGCATGTAAAAGTAGTATTTTCTTGATCCTCAGGAGTAATCTAGATTTGATTGTACCCACTGAAGCCATCTAAGAATGAGAAGTACTTTTTCCCAGCTAAACTATCTAGGACTTGATCAATGAATGGAAGAGGAAAGTAATATTTCTTTGTTGTCAAGTTGAGCTCTCTGTAATCTACACATACCCTCCATTTTCCTCCTGTCTTAGGAACAATGACCAATGGGGAAACCCACTGACTATTGAAGATTGGGTAGATAAAGCCCGTTGTTAACATTTTCTGCAATTCTTCTTTAACAATTTCTCTCAAGGTTGGATTAATTCTTTTTTGAGGCTGTCTGATAGGTCTGAAGTTACTATTAATATATATGCGATGTGTACATAGTTTTGGGTCTAAACCCTTCATATCCCCATAGTCCCATGCAAAAGCTCTGTGGTGGGCTTGCAACATTGTGGCTAGGGCAGTTTGTTGAGACGGAGGCAACTTATTATTAATATGTAGACAGTGGCCTGGAGATACTTCTATCTGTTTGGTGAGATCATTTATTGAGGTTACTGAGAAAGGTGGTGCATGTATATTACATAATAGCAAATCATGATGGCTCTCGGGATTCAGTTGCTGTAGGAAACATTGCTGAGAACGGCTATCCAAAACAGATGGGCTATTCAAACTAGAACAAAACTGTAAAATGTGTAAAAACAGGTTATCTTCACTCTGAAGCTGGGAAAATGGATCAGCTTGTAGCATCATTAACTGAGCTAATGAATTGAATTCTTTAGTTTCCTCTCCTAGATCTAGCCAAATTGGTTGAGACAAATCTGGTAGAGGTTGTGCAGGTGGGTATAAAGCCAATTTCTTTCTTGACTGACCATCAGAAATTGTCATATCTCCTGAACGACATCCTATAAGGGCATCAACTATAGCTAACCAGGGTCTACCTAGGATAATAGGATATCCTCCTAAGGTTGCCTTAGTAGACAATATGGTGAAATCAACAGGGTATTCCCAAGATTCAAGGGTGACAATGACATCTTCTATCACTCCATCAGGTATAACCGTGGAACTATTAGCAAGCTGCAGGACAGTCGGTGTAGACCGAATGTTTGGGATATTCAAACATTCCATAGTGTGCTTGGTCATCACATTTCTTACTACCTGACCATTGATATTTATTTTTACTACAGTACTTCCAGGATCAGTATATTTTGGAATGACAACCTTACCCATTATAATATTGGCTAACTATCCTAGAACATGGATAGTTTGGGGATCCTTTTTCTTTCTTCCTTGTTTCTTTAAACAGGCCTCTTTAATGGCTTTTCCATAAACTGGAACATCTTTAACAGCTTGAAAAAGAGAAATTTGAACTTGTACATTCTTTAACTGATCCAAAATGTCAAAGGTAGGCTCTTCGATGGTCTTGGGTGTAGTAATTTGTAATCTTTGAGGAAAAGGTGGTAGCCTGAGGCTGCAGGATAGGTTCCTTAGAGGCAGTAGCTAATACAGGTATATCTTCTGCATGATCAGTAGGTTGTTCAGCGGCAGAGTCTGAATCTCTATAATTACAGGTGGTGTGGAGGAGGGAGAGTGGTTCCAGACCTGAGATGGATATCATTGATATTCAGGGCATAAGCTGGATACTAGTTGGCTTCTACATAATACATAGGTTGTTGTTGTTGTTGTTGTTTATTAGGATTTGGCAATGGTTGAGCAGCATAGGCATTTGTTTTGGAGGGCCAGTATTTACTGCAGGTGCTGTAGGAGGCATAAGGGCCGGAGGTTGTGGCTGCGAAGACTGCAGGAATCTAGGGGGTTGGTTCTGCCATTGCTGAGAACCTCTCCATTGAGGGTTCTACTGTTAGTTTACCTGGAGGTGGAGTCCATTGTCCTTGTGGATGCTGTCCAACCTCCTTGAGGGGGTTGCCATTGAGGGCTCTGATAGTTAGGCCAGTGAGGTTGAGCAATATTCCAAGGTTGTGATGGGCCATATGTAGGTTGCCACTGGTTATTGTAATTAGAATAAGAATTACCAAAAGTTAAAGAATCTTGAGGCATACCTTGTCTTGGAGCCCATAGTGTCCTTTGTGCAACAAAGAAGACTTGGTCATCATCACCTTCTATCATCTTAAAATCAGTAGGTAACTGTTTAGCCTCCATGTTGGCCACAATCTTGCATCTGCAGTCACGTTTCTTCTGTCTATAATGTGGACAGAACTCAGCCAGCATTGCTTCAGCTTCTTCATGTTTCTTTCGAGCTTGCATAGTATCCAACTATGTGGCCATATTGTTTATGATATCCTGCTTAAAATCTGACAGCAAATTTGTGATCTTCATCTAGGAGACTCCACTGGAAGAAGACTTTCCCACTATAGCTTGATGACCTCTACCCTTCTTCACATTTTTTTGGGAGTAATTAAGACATATCTTCTTGATATCATCCCAAGGTAGTTGGGTTATATCACCTCCTCCCATCAGGTCCAGGGCGTCTATACAAGTATCACTGATTCCCCTTAGAAAAAGTAGTTTCTGAGATTCTTCGTTGAGAGTATGGTTTGAATTATTTTTTAGGGAAAACAAGAATCTTGAGATATAGTCTTCTAGGCTTTCATCCTCCTTTTGTTGAATTCTGAATATATCGTCTCCCTTACTACCACTCTTACAATATTCCTTATATTTCTCAAGGAATTTTGTTTGCATGGCTGCCCAACTATCAACAACACCTCTTCCCAAACTCCTGAACCATCTAAGGACTCCTTCCTTCAAGGTGGAAGGAAATAATTTCAGCCTATGAGCATCTGAAGTGTAATCATAGCTGCGATAAAGGATATCAAACTCAAACAAGAAAGTTTCTGGGACCTCCATAACTAGGCCATATAATTTGGGAAGTAATGAAGAAGGAATAAAACTCAAACAAGAAATTTTATGGGTCCTCCATAACTAGGCCATAGAACTTGGGAAGTAATGAAGAAGGAATATTTTCAAGGTTATCAGTATCTTTCTAGGAAACAATGGGAAACTCAAAAGCAGGAGGTGGATTAGGTGGATTTTGTGCCATATTTGTTTTTTGTAGTATCAGAGCAAATGGATTTTCCTCAAGTTCTTCGTCAGCTGGGTCAAATGGAAATTCAACAAACAAGTTTTTCAAGGAGGAACCTTCCCAGTGCGTCTCTTCTTCTATGCATGCAATAGAATGAATATGATTTGAAGGATTTTGAAAATTATTGATTAACAAACTAAACTAATGCTAAAAATGACTTTTGACAAGTTCTTAGCTTGACACCATCCCCGGCAACGACGCCAAAAATGGTCGCGCCCACAAAAGGAAATGAAAATCACGGCAAAACCTATCCTGGGAATTGGACATTACAGAAGGCGACTAGTATCTTTTCATTGTCGTTTATTTACTTGTCAAACTAGGGAACGTATACTTGAAATGGAGTAGCACAATATATGCACTAAGAACTAGTTTCAGTCACAACTTAACGGAAACAAATACTTGGAAAGAATTCTACCTATGTGACAAGAAGGTAATGCAATGTTCTCTAAACTCAACCATAATTTAACCAAAGCATAAATCATAATAGCTACGACTAAGAAACAAACTATGAATTGGCCTTATGATGCAGGAACAGACACAGGGATGGATTCCTGATGCTGCAGGAACAATATAAGACTAAGTTTGCACAGAAACTTCAAAGATGGAATCTAACTTAAGATTAACAAAAAATGAATGGCTAACTAACTAACTATAGATACTTACTTAGTGGGCCCCCTTAGCAAGCATCAACTAATTACGCAAGTATTGAACTCAGAACTTCATCAAATTTTATTCATAAACTCATAATGGTATACATTGTTCTGTTCATATGAAAACTAACAAAAAACTCTATCTCTTGTCATACAGACTCTATTTTTATTATCATACTAACTTTTACATGATATCCTTTCTATCTCATTATGCTTGCTCACTCATGCACGAGGAACACTTATTTAAATCAGGAAAACAACTAACTAACTAACCCTAACAGAGAAAGACGTGGATATAAAATGTATCCTGAAATTGAGGAACAGACTTCATAAATGAGTTTATCCATTCAACCCGATCCAGAGAGAATCTAGCACTCCACTCTTTCCAGATTAACTGATATTTAAAATCTATTCCAATAGTTTTGGTCAAAAAGTCTTCGCCAAAGCTTCCTTGAAGTCGTGCATGAAATGGACTTTACTGCAAGGCTGAGATCAATTGCGCTTGACTCAATCATACTTTCTTCAACAACCTGCGAAACACAAGGTAACAGATGCGAAAGAAAGGGCGCATGGCACATACACAATATCCATTCATTAATCACATTTTTAAATCTATTTCATCATTCAAAAACTACATGCATTATACCAGTCATTTGGGGAGTCAAACAAGGTAATAAATATAGACATGTCAACATGATAGGCTGCAGGAACATGAAAGTGTATTGCTACAGGATATCCCCCAATAAAAGGTTTCAAAAGAGTTAAACAACCATGAACAACAAAAGTGAGAGTAGTAAAAGTACACCATGATATCCAAATTATGAGCATATTTTGGGCTCATCAGCAAGCATACATAAGGCTCCCAAAAAAAATGTCAAAATTTTTGTCCCTGGATTGTGATGCGAGAAATAGATGGGGGTATGCTAGAATGCAGTTGAGTAGTCCACTGGATATGAAGAGGTTGGAAAAGAAATTCTGGAAACTGAAAAACTAAGCGAATCAGTCGTCGGATCAGGTCAACCCTAATGTTGAGAATACTACAGTAGTTTCTTTATTGGTAGATGGAAAGGCTTGGAATGACTCATTGAGCCACTTTAAGGAAAGATCCTTCTTCATGAAGTGGTGTGGGCCATGGCTGACCATTAAAAGGGTTAGAAACTGGTGTGATGACCATTGGGGAAAATCTACGGTACTGAAAACCCTCCCAAATGGTTTTTATCTAGTTCTTTGTTCGCAAGCTAAGGAAAAGGAATGGATTTTCAATTGTGGTCATTTTTTAATGGGGGAAAGGATTTATTTTTGAAAGATTGGACCCTGAATTTCACCCCTAAAACGGAATCCATAACGGAGGTGTCGATATGGATCAAACTTTACAATCTTCCTCATGAATATTGAGGTGAGGAAACCCTAAATTCAATAGGTAACAAATTGGGTACTTTTGTAAAGGCGAATGAGGCTATCACTAACACAGATTACAACATGTATGCAAGAGTGTGTATTTTGTGGCAGGAAGCCCACCCCCTTCCTAGGATGGTAGAGTTGAAATCTGGGGAAGGCACCTTGAAGCAAGAGATTGAGGTCAAAGAATTAATGGAAATGTGATCAATGTGTAAAGGACTAGGGCACCCTATTGGTGAATGTACACATCTAGAAAAAGGGAAAGATTTGGGGTTAAATTCGTTAAATGACCTTTTGGTTTTGAAGGAAAACCTACATCAAGGATAAAATGAGGATTTTCTAGAAGTCATGATGAACCACGGGGAGCTCAGGAGCTCTTTGATGAAGTTCATTGGAACGTTCAAAAACTAAATGTTTTCCTAAATATGTGGGTTATTGGGGGTCATAATGTAGCCAATAATGGTTTAGGAGGGAAACAAGATGAGGAGAGAAGATTTCTTAAGGGATCACACATGAATGTGGCTCCTCTTTGGGAGTTTAGAGAACTCTCAGAAAGTGGCTATGTAGCAACAAGGAACATGGGAGAAGTGAGGGATAAAGCTATAATGGGTTCTTTGCCAAAGGAAATTGGGGTCATCTCAGACAAGGAGGCTGAAAGCTTTGATCATAGTCAAAGGATGGAATCTTATGTTGACTCTGCTAGAGAACATTTTGGGCTTCTATTCACGCAAGAGCAAGGTCTAGTTGATGGCGAGATTCAAAAAACCCCAAAATATTTTAGGAGTGTGGATAACTCTTCTTGCGGACAAAGGGGTGAAAGCCCAGAAGCGGAACCAATGTTTAGCCATTCTCAAAATATAGTTGGTATGGAAGAAAAAACTCTCTAAGAGGCAGATAACTATGAGATGGAAGAACCTGTATTTAAATGCATTCAAATAACCCCAATCCACAATCTAGATAATTCCTTTGAAGAAGTTGGAGGAGGGGAGTTTGTATGATGATCTGGACACTAAAACCCCTTTTGAAGAGGTAGGGGATGGAAATGATGAATTAGGCCTAAACTCAGAGTTGGGTATTGTTGAGAAGTGAACTTTGGCTCAATTGATGGAAAAGCAAGTAAGAGTGAAAGTTCACGAGAAGAAGAAAAGAGGTCCAAAATCTGCAAAGGAAAAATTGGAAATGTCCAGAAGTTCTTTGGGTCGAAAAAAAGCTGAGATTGGGAAAAAATACATTTGATCAAAAGGTGATCAAACGAAACCTGATTTAGTGCTTTTGCAAGAACTAAAACTTAGTGAGGAGGATTTAAATTCTTTTAAGAGACGTTTTGGTTTGTGGAAATGTTTTGTAGTGGCAGCTAAAGGTGATTTTATGGGGATTGGTATTCTCTCAAGAGAAGCAGTGATGATGGCTCAGGAGGTACGTTCTGGTAAGTCTTGGCAATGGATAACAGTTTTCTCAAGGAAGTTGGCAGCTAACATAAACATCATAAATGTTTATGGGCCTAACAGTAATGTGGAAATGAAATGTGTTTGGAGGGAAATTTTATAGGTTCTACAAAATAATGGGGATCTCTTGTTTCTCTTGGGTGGCAATTTTAATGTAATTTTACATCCTTCTAAAAAGAATGGCAGGGTAGGCTGGGCGAATCAGAAACAAAAATATTTTAGTAATTTTTTCATAAACAATGGTCTTTTCGACATTCAGTTCGAGTCAGGTAATTTTACTTGGACAAATCATAGAAGTGGTTTCTTGAGCGTAGCTGAAAAACTAGATAGGTTCTTTTTAGCTGGAAATTGGGATAATGTTCACTAGACTATTTAGGCCGAAATCCTTCCTATCACAGGTTCGGATCATTACCCCATAAGTGTTACAATCGAAGAAGATGATGTTCCTAATAGATTCCCTTTTAAATTTGAAAAAAATTGGCTTAGGGTGGATGGTTTCTTGGATTTGGTGGCTGGTTGGTGGTCAAATGCTCCTACAAGAGAGGGTAATAAGACCTTTATATTCTCCAAAAAACTTCAATTTGTAAAGGAGCAATTAAAGCAATGGAATTGAGAGGTTTTCAAAAATATCTTCTCAAAGAAGCTCATCTTGGAACAAAAGCTAGGGGAGCTCCATTTGAAAGTTATTGAAGGATGCATGGCAAAAGAAGATTTTAGAAGATAAAGAGTTAAACAGGCAGTATGCTGATATTTTGGCTAGAGAAGAAATATTCTAGAAGCAAAAATCTAGAGAGACATGGCTCAAGGAGGGAGATTGAAATATGAATTTCTTCCATAATTTGACAAAGGTAAGGAGGTCTTTTAAAAAAATTCTCTCAATTCAGGACTTCCATGGCAATACCCTAATGGATAAGGAAGATATTTCCAAGGAGGTTGTACGCTTTCTTTTGGATTCCTTTAGGTCTTCGCAAAACAATCTTCCTCAGGTGGATGACCTTTTAGATATGATCCCTCAATGTGTCTCAAATCTCCAGAATGTAGTTTTGATAAAAGTTGTGACCATGGAAGAAGTAAAAAAAACCCTCTTTAGTCTAGGTAGCGATAAAGTTCCAAGACCAGATATCTTTTCGGCTTTGTTTTTTCGAAGATGTTGGGGTTTTTTAGCAAATGATATCTGGGAAGTGGTTGAGGAATCTAGGAGAGGTAAGTTTGTTTTAACATATTTTAACAATACCTTTATAGCTATGGTACCAAAGAAAGAGGAAATAGTTTCTTTTAGTGACTTCCATCCTATCTCCTTATGTAATATGATCTACAAGGTAATTTCAAAGATCATGGTGAATCAATTGAAGGAAGTTCTTGATACTGTTATCTCTTTAGAGCAAAGTGGCTTCTCCCCAAATCGATCTATTTATGAAGGCATAATTGTGGCTCATGAAGTGATAGATTCCATCAAGCTAAAACATTTAGAAAAAAATGTTGATAAAATTGGATATCAGGAAAGCTTATGATGAAGTGAACAAGGATTTTCTTCTAAAAGTCCTTTTGAAATTTGGTTTTAGTGAGGATTGGGTAAGATCCAGATAGAAAGTTGCATCAGTTCTCCTCAGTTGTCAATTTTGGTGAATGGAAGTCCTCGAGGGTTTTCTGAAATGGAAAAAGGTTTAAGACAAGGTGACCTGATTTCACCTTTCTTATTCATAATAATGGCAAAGGCTTTGGGTAGATTGATAGCTGAAAAGACGTGTAATGGTTTGTGGAAAGGGGTTCAGGTGGCAGAAGTTATTGACCTAATTTCACATCTGCAATTTGTAGATGATAGCTTGTTGATGGGGGATACATCTTTCAGGGAAGTCAGGGTGATTAAGGGTATTCTAGACAAATATAGTGAATCCTCTAGACAATGTATTAATTGGAGGAAATTAGAAATGTTTTTCTTCAATACCAAGGTACAAAAGTAGAGGGAGCTTTGCTCCATTTTTGGGATGAAGATGGGCATGCTCCCAAGGAGATACTGAGGTATCCCACTTTTCAGGGGTGCTAGCAAGACAACAATATGGAAGGATTTAGTGGATTATCATTTGAAACGTATGGATGGATAGAAAAGCAAATGGTTAACTTCAACTAGCAGAATTTTGTTGTTAAAATCGGTAATTTATGCAATTCCAATATTTTAGATGATGTGTTTGGGAATTCCTAAGAAGGTCATAAGCATTATTGGACAAAGGATGTGAAAGTTCTTCTAGAATGGTATGCAAGAGCAGGATAAGATTCCCCTCTTGGAATGGGAATAAATTTGCAAGTCAAAAGGGGTAGGTGGAGTAGGTCTGAGAGATTGGAATCTAATGAATGAGGAGTTGGGGGAAAAACTAGTTTGGAATATTGACCCTCAACCCTCTTAGTTGTGGGTCCGCATCTTGAAAGAAAAGTATCTTGACTCAATAGAGGACAGTAGGATACTAACTATGTGTAATCCACCAGTTGGCTCGGCTATATGGAATTTTATAGTCTCGTGCAGGTAGGTTGTAGTTGAGCATGTTACGTGGCAGCTTGGGAATGGTCATAGGGTGAAGTTCTGGGAGGATTTGTGAGCTAGTTACCTAGTTCTACATGAAAATGAAAACCTTTTGGAGGTCAAAAATTGGTTTAAAGATCACTCAAGTGAAAAGGTAAGTGACTATCTGGAGTTTAGAGATGATGAATTTGGAGGTGAATGGCATTGGAAGTCCCTTCAAAATGTGGAGTTATCAGAAAAGTAGCGTGTTATCATGTAGGATATTCTTAATTCTCGCAAGATTGTGAGATTAAATTGTGAAGACAAAGTAATTTGTTGTGGAGTTGTGGATGGAAAATACTCAGTTAAATTGGGCTACTATCTTCTAGATGCTAAAGCCAAGAATGAAGCATGGCCGGTAGATCTTTTTTTGGGAAAAACATGCTTACCAAAAGTAGGGACCTTCGCTTGGTTGGCAATTGATTAGAGGGCGAATATTAATAGGGGAGAGAATAAGGCATTTGGGTTTTTGTGGGCCCTCAAGATGTGTCATGTGTGAAAAAGTAGACGAAATAGTAGACCATCTTCTACTTTACTATGAAATGGTGGCTTCATGTTGGGATATGCTATTGAAATCCTTGGGATGGCATGGTCCTTTACCAGAAACCCCAGAGAGTGTTGTAAAGGCTGGTCAGTGTGAAAGGTGAAAACTACCTTCTCATGTATATGGAAGGTAATCCATTCAGTTGTAGTTTGGGAGATTTGGAAAGAGATAAATAGGAGGACCTTTCAAGACACAAGGGAGTCTTTGGGTAGATTATTGTATAGAATCAACCACTCTTTGGAGGAAGTAGTAGGTGCAGCTACCTCAAATTATTTTAGTCCAAAAACACCCTTTACATAAGAGGATAAAAGAATATAGTCTCATTGGCCAAGTATCCGGCTTAGGCCCGTTAAGGGGCTCGATTGGTTTAATCCAACTCAATCCTCTATAGAAGTTGAAAAATAGGAAAAACCAAAGGATGGGTCGTGGAAGGTAAATTTTGATGGTGCATCAAAGGGAAATCTAGGCCCGTCCAAAGCG
Source organism: Sequoia sempervirens (assembly GCA_007258455.2). Taxonomy (NCBI): domain Eukaryota; kingdom Viridiplantae; phylum Streptophyta; class Pinopsida; order Cupressales; family Cupressaceae; genus Sequoia; species Sequoia sempervirens. The sequence continues at coordinate 50,990 of VDFB02022477.1, read as the reverse complement.
GGATACATCATACGTGATTGGAATGGTAATGTGTTAGCTATAGGAGCAATGAAATTGAAGGATGGAACTAATAGCATTGTGGAAGCTACTACAACCTTAATGATAATCAAGTTAGCTAGGAGGTTAGGAGTAACAAGGATTCATCTAGAGGGAGATTCTTTATTAATAATTCAAGCAATCATTAAAGGAAAAATAGAAGCTTTGCATTTGTAGGGAGTGGTAAGGAGAATAATTGAAGTTCTAGCCCTTTTCAAAGAATTTAAGGTGAGTCATATTTGGAAAATGGGGAATGCGGAGGCTGACTGTTAAATTTTAATGATCAGATTGTATGCACAGAAATAAATTGAAATCAGACACAATAACATAGCAGATACCCTGGGAAAACCCTCCTCTTGAGGGAGAAAAAACTAGCAACAAATATATCTCTTATATATATGAGCAATGACAACAAGTTACATTACAAAGAGGCCACACACAAGGCCAAAGATCAGCATTAATAATGGCTGTAACAACAAAGAACAATCTACTTTTCCTTGAAGCTCAAATCTGCTCTTGATGACTTCACAATCTGCTCTCGATGACTTTGTAATCTGTGTTCAAAAAAGAACTGGTTGATTGCTTGTATTATCAAAGGAGATGATTACATTTTATAGAGAAGGTAGAAATACTGTAGACATTAAAAAATGTCTATCTACCTCACCCACTAGCAAACCCACTATCTACTGTAGTGACCCACTACTAAACCCACTAACTATCCACTAGCAGCCTACTAATTGTCCACTAGCAACCCCCTAGCTACCCACTAGCTATCCATTAGAATCCCACTCACATTAAATATGAGCTGCGCACTAGCAACCCATTCACATTAAATGAGCTCCCCACTAAGCAGGCCACTAGCTATCCATATAAATAAATAGCCCATAGGCTATATTGATTTATGTCTTCACTTGTGGCTGGAAGGATGAATCTGAAGCTGCTATATCATTAACACTGATATCCTATCAAAATGGGAACTTTCTTTTATGGAGGTAGATCTTTTAATATTTGATGACTTTAGTTTCATTAATGCAAAGGACTTGTCATAGGGAATTTAAATGTACAAAGAAGGGCCTGCATAACAAGCAAGTCAATTGGAATTAGCAGTGAGATGTGTAGCATTGATGAGGGTGGTTTATTGGTGTTGAACATACGTTCAGAATTTATGGAGTTGGATAGAAAAATGAGGTGTTTTAATCACCTCACCACGTTTGATGCTTCTAGGGGTGCAAGAGTAAGGAGTGTTTGTTGTTGGAGGCGCGTTGCAGGAAGGAAGTCAGTGAAGCTAAGTAGTAATGGAGGCTAGTTTCACATTGACTTCGCAGAGGAAGCTGGACCCTTTCATGGGGAAGGCATCAATGAAGTGATTGGGAGGCTTATTCCTCCTTAAGGATGAACAAGTGACACAAGCATTTGAAATAATGCTAAGTGACAGTTTCGAAAAACTGACTCACAGACTTAGAACGAATATGGATATATATTAATTGGTGATGGCATGGGGCTTAGATCTTGGGGAACTGGTAAATGAGATGAGGTGAGTTATGCAAACTCTGGTTCTGAAATATTTCCTGGCAGATATGGAGGGCATCCTAGAGTGGGTGATACCAGGAGTAGGGTTGGTAAAGATTGAAGGAATGGATGGTGGTGGCCCAGAAATGGAGGATTTGAACCATCTATTTATCAGATGGCCAGAAGGACACACTAAGGATTAGTGGTGAGATGAAGCAGAGCGTGGGTGGAAGGGACTAAAAATTTGTGCAGAATTAGCAGAACTAGAAATGACAATTGAAGAGTGTGGGTGGAAGGCACTAAAAATTTGTGCGGAATTAGCAGAATTAGAAATGACAATTGAAGATTTGAAGGAAATTGCCAGAGAGGAGATGCAAGAAAAGAAAGGATTGTGTCCACACAAGAAAGTGAATCCATTAATGAAAATTTTGTCATTGGAGCTAAGGGAGCCTCTGTCAAAAAATGTGTAGTACTAGTCTTTGCGCAGTTTAGTTTTTTGCTTTAACTACGTATGAGTCAGTTTTTTGGTATTATGCCTAGATATGCAATGGAATATAAATCTCTATAAAAATTTGGGGCTCAGGAATAGCATGATAGGGTAGTTGTTAGGTGAGGATATTCAGGTGCGGGTAGCATTTTTGGTGACTATGCTAGTTAATCAGCTTTCTGAAAACTTTAGAGACTGTTTGAAGTAATTTTTGTAACTATTTTATTTTCATTTTCAATAAAAAACTATTATCACCAATCAAAAATATATATTGTGTATGATGTGCTCTATTTTTCTTGAATTAATTGTTTTATATCTCTATTGTTATTTTATTCATAACCCATTAGTTAAGGAATAAGGTCCAATTTTAGTTTCTTCAGTTAGAGCACATTTAAAAAATAAGTATTGTACAATGGCTTTGTAAAGCCATATATTATATTATGTTATTTGGCATCATATTTTTTAGGAAAAATGATAAAAAAAAATTTGAAGTCATATTTTCCAAGTTGACACTTGTGTAGGTCTCCTAGCTAGTATTTTTCTTTCTAAAGCCAATTGATATTGTAAATTGCTAGAATTGATATTGTTAAAGTGTGAAACTATAGTGTTAAAAAAGAAACAAACAAAATTATGCCCAAACTATATGGAATCGGGAAGTAGTAATGCTCAATCCTAAATTCTAATTTTCTTTGGTAAGAATTGTGATTTTTGGGAAATGAAAATGAAAAAAATTAATTTTTCTCTCAAGATGTATGGAATTTGGTAGAAAATGGCTTTATGGAACCATGGGACTAGGCAACCTATCAGATATTACAACAATCATAAAAATTTAAGCTCAAAGACAACAAAAAGAAGGATGTTAAAGCCTTATGATTTATTCAAAATTCCATGTATGATTAGGTATGTTGGAGGATTTCTCTAGTAGCCAGGTCTAAACAGCCTTGAGATTCATTAGAAACTTCTTATCAATGTACAAATAAAGTAAAATTAGCTAAGTTTCAAACTTCAAGAAGAATTTTTGAAAATCTTCATATGAAGGGATATGAATTTGTAGATCACTTCTTTACTGAAGTAATGAATATTGTTAATAAAATGAGGATGCATGGGGAAGACATTGTTGGAAGTTGGAAGTCTCTCACTGATGATGTTGTTTGGAAACATGAGCATGAGGTGTATATTTTGATTGATCCAGTGTTGTCGTTGATGTCAACATTGTTATGAACATCCTAACATAATGTTAAAGTGTTGTTGGTGGCTTATGTATACTACAAGTTAATCTAAAAAGTATGGTATATCACAAAATTTGCTAAGTATTTCCACTAACAGTTTTGTGGCTCAATGAATCAATTTTAGGGTCCACACCTCATCGCATGTTGGTATAATCTTCTACAATTGTAACTACACTTTTGATGTCATCAAATGCAGCAATATTCAATTTTTTGTGAGATTTTGTAAAGTTTTCATAAAAATATGAATGATAGTGTGTAGCTCTGTATATCGTTGTTATCTTTTGTACATCTTAATAGTGTGGGAGATTCTACACTTCTTCACAGATAATTATTTTGTTTTATAATGATGAAGATAAGCTAACAAATTTTGGTTGAATGGGAATTCGAAAGGAGATCGAGCTTTAAGGTTGCACGTTTGGAAAATTACATGTACACTTGAAGATTTTGTGTTTAGGTTTATTTTGGGCTGGCCTAGAATATTTGATGTTTTATGGAGGATAATCAAGTAACTCTATCTTATGTGGTATTTAGATTAGGTCCATGTCGACCTATCTTGATGTAAAAATGATTTTAAATTTAGGCACTCAATGTGGATAAAATGCTTTGAGGATGACATGCTTAATTTTGTGTGTTACTTCCAATTAGGCCTACCTGATTGAAGTTACCCCTGATGTGGATAAACATATATGAGATCAAACGTTGAAGGTTGAAGGTGTGTGTAGAGGTAAAGAGAGAGTATAGTGTGTGAAAAAAGAGTATGATATGTGAATGTGGTGAATGATGTAGCAGAGTAGATTGCATGTGATATATGACAACTAGTAGAATTTAGCAAATAAATGACTACATAACTAAAAAATTTAATCACAACAACTAAAAATGATTAAATTATACTTTTTTTTGCAACTCAGCTATAAATGAGTAAATAAATAACTAATTTGTCATTGACTAAAAAATTATTTAGTCACACAAATAAAATTGACTAAATATATAGCCATTTATTTACTCACAATCCATTTGAATGGATCATTTAAGGAATCAAGAATCAATAGTGTTATTTCTAATTTTCATTTTATTAAACATACTCTAAAGCTTTCACCCAAACCTTATTTTCAGGCATAGCTCACCAAAATGGAGAATTGAAATGACATAATTTTTATTTTAATAAGCATACTCTAAAACCTTTGTCAAAACCTTATTTTCGGGCATAGCCTGCCAAAATGAAGAAGTGAAATAAGATGCTTATGTTCTCCCTGTAAATAGTTGAATTTGGTTGGGTTCAAGCTTTTCAGTAAAGAATGATAGAGAATGGTAAGGATATGTAGGTAACACCTGAAGCATATATATAGGATTCATTGTCGCTTATCTCATTCTTGCTCTACTCAACAAGGGTTACATTGTTTGCACTACTATTTGTAATCTAAGTATTTTTTTAGACTACAAGATTCGGTCGAGTATCCATCCCCCTATAAATTGCAGTGTGTCTGGTAAACTTTTTTCATGTGACTGGTGGCGCTGGTGTGATACGCCCTCTGGTATCACGGGTTTGGGGGGAGACTAGACCTCATGACCTCTTGCCTGAAACAGGATGCTTTAGCCAATCGAGCTAGGCCTCCCACCCCTTGTAATCTAGGTATTTAATTGACATATATTTGCATAATTTCAAATTCCTTCAGATGCTTTTGAAGTATCAATGTATCCTATATATTGTTTAGAATGATTCCTTTTAATTTTAAAAAAATTGATGTATTTTCCTGTGATTAGTTAGTTTAGAGAACATAGCATATCTATGGGATTTTCCTTGTGCAAAGTAGAGGCTTAAAATGATGAAAGTAGACCTCTTAGAAGAAGGAAACTTTGATGAAGCAATAAATGGAGTGGATGGATGTGCTTTCTTCTATTATTTCTTTCCTTTTAACATGTCAAATTATTAGGGCATACAGGGGATTTTGAACCTGTCTGAATGTTTGAGCAAATGGCCAATTTAATAGGAAACCATATAATAAATTATCAGTGTGATCCTAATGAAAAGTGGCTTGTTTTGATTGGAATTGCTCTAGGAGCACTTGAGGTGTGTACTATCTAATTGTTTTGATATTATTATATTCCTCAATTGATGGGTTTTATGATTGTTATTAACAATAACAAAATTCTATGGACAAAGGCCAAAACTTGTCAAGGGGAACATGTAGTTGTTTTCTATAGAGCAACAAAAAAGTCAAGTTGTAGAAGCCCATGCAGCCACATTTGCATCATTTAAGGTAAAACTTTCTTCTACTCTTTCAGACATCAATTTTCATCTTGTCTCTAAAATCTAGGGAGTGTTTCCTAACATTGATTTTTTTTTTTTGTACGTTGCAGGCAATGAAAATCCTTCCATCCTTATTTCCTTTGCTTTAAAAATAATCACTAGAGGGCAGCTCACTTCAAAGTTACGCATGATTGAACTGGGTTTTATCAAATTATTAGGCCAACCTAGATTGGGTTATCTCTTAACATTGGTATGCAGTGCTCTCTAAAGTTACATGATTAAACTTTATATAACTTCTTTGCATTTTTTGATAAAGAGTTTTTGAGAACTATGGAGAAATTATTGCTTTGTATGTTGGAAGGCCAAGTAAATTTTCTTGTAGATTTTACTGAGATTTGGTGTATAAATTAAGAAATTGGTTTTCTGAATTGAGATTCCACAATATGCAAGTAATTCATAGATCCTCATGCATGTATCTTGTAGATATATTTTCAAATGCATTTATTGAGCCATTACCTATGATTCAATTTGTTAGCACTCTTAGGATCTTTCACCTAAAAGGAGAGAGATAAACCCCAAAACAATCTATGTGGTTCACTCAAATTAAGCTATGTGTGATGGAATTATGATGAAGTGCAATGATCTAAATGTAGCTAATTGATAAAATTGATTGATTAAGTGTGTAGAACCTAAGAAATGTAACTTGTTTGAAAACACATTGTGTTATGAACCAAACTGAAAGTGTTCACTTGGAATATGGATGGAGATTGGAAATGGCTTTTAGATTTTTGTTGATGGTGATTTTTAGGCCTAGTGGGACTCATTTTCCATTTTGAGTGAATCAGTCCCAGTTTTGTAAAATTATTTTAGAACCCGTTTCGAACAAAAGGGTATCTAAAAATGCATAAAACCAAAAAATGACCTGTAAGTGGTACTCATTCGCCATGTGGAAGTGGTACTCATTCGCCACCCATGGCGAATGATTCCACTTTTGAATTTTTGGATATTCAAAAGTGGAATATGAAGCTTTCAGTCTGCACTTTAGACTTCTACAAGTGTTTGCTTCCGAAACTCTAGTTTTCAAACCTGAAAGTGTGTTTTTGTTGATATTTTGACTTGTTCAATGAAGAGAAGACTTAAACAACTATGTAATGCAATCTTCAATGATTTCTAAGCCTCCAATGTACCTAAATTTGCAAACACACAAGACAAGAGAGAGAAATGTTGAATGTTAGGGCATGGGGCTTTGCCTTAGTCAAACCTCTTTTAAGTAATTAAACCAAAATGATGAAAGAATGGAGTGAAACATGCAATAATGGAGTTAATTATCTTGCCATGATGTTTGATCTTGATTTTTTGTAGTAAAATATGAATAATCTACCCTTGATGTCTAAAAATTGATATCTTAATGACTTGAAATGAAGAAACCCTAGCTTGCTTGACTTGAGATGGGAGAATGATGAATGAATAATGAAGAATTGTTGAATGAACTAATTGGGCCTAAAATGGATGGAAAAACAATTATTTATACACACTTGTGCCTTAATAACCCAATGATACCTCATCACAGGCCAACATAAGGTATTTTTAAATAAAAACTCGAAAGAAATTTTGAATTATTTTGAATTTTGAGCTAAGAGGGACTCATTCGCCACCCATGGTGAATGGGTCCCACTCTAGGCTTGCAAGTGGGCATCGGAAATTAACTTTTATTTAATGAGTTTTGTTGGGTTTACATTCAAAAATACACTTAATTAAGTCTTATGAATGCATAAAGGGGTCAAATAAAGCATAAGAAAGGTGTAAATAGTGAAAACAAGCCTAGAAAATCATGAAAGCTTGTTACAAGACTTTAAAACACTTTAGAATAGGACCGGATAAGTGATGAAAAAGATTATTTTTAGATGAATTATAATAAGAAGAGTCTAGAAAAGTGTCACAACAGTTCACAACACCTTTACAAGACATTGTTAAATGTATTTTATTCAATTTGGAAGGGTCCAAGACCTAGTGTGGATGAATAAAATGACTCACATCACTTGACTCAAGGCCTCATTAAGTCCAATTTATCATGAATTATTCCCATGTCAAGCAAGTTGCCTTTTTTCTACAGTACACAAGCAAACATTTATCCTCATGTAACATTAACTAACTTAGTGTACTATAAACAAGGACCTAAGGAAAGTATAACATAATTTATAGGATGGTACCAGCTACATTACTCGCAAATATCCTATAGTCTTCTAGATGTCGATGTTCAAAGACTTTTTATAGGAAATTTGCAACCTAACATTTGAGATAAAATATTGTTGATGAAGTATCTATCCTTTCAATACTTGTGTATGGCTCTCCATGATTATCAGATATCAATTAGTTAGTATGAAGGTACACCTTCATCAATTCATGCTGATCAATTTGAGTCCATACCTTAAAAAAGTTACCAACCATTAGAAAAAAAAAAAAGAGCTTTATTAAGATAAACACCCCACAGGTTGCTAATAAAATTAAAACAAAGGTCGTTGTTGTAAGTACAACTCCTTATCAATTTAGCCTAAGAGATAGACAATTTACCCAATTTCCTAACTCTCTTCATTCGATCATGTTATAATTAATAAGTAAGAACTTAATTATCTAATTACCTTCGATTAGACCAATGGATATATCTAAACCTTTACCTCTAAACTTTAATGTAAAAGCATTTTGTCAATACCATCATACAATTGGACATGATATAGAATAATGTTTGTGTCTTAAACACCAAGTGCAAGACCTTGTCGATTCTAATCACATCTAGTTGGCCAATGTTAATGTTAAAGGAAACAAGTCTATATCCCCACCTAATCAAAATTTGTAAATATTTACAACTAAAATGCCAAATCATACATCCAACTTTATGTAAGGTAGTGATTATATGCATTATGATGATGATCTAAATAGTGTTTTTAATGCACTAGAAGTTCAACCTTATAAGGATCGAACCAGTTTGTTACCTAACATTTCTTTTACACATATTGATGCATCCATACATGTACCTCATCATTCGAGCTATATCACTATCCATATTAATGAAAAATATACTCTAGGGATACTCATTGATCCCATGTGTTTAGGTAATGTGATCACTAAAGAATTATTATTTCTACATGAAATTTATACTCTTATGAACAATCAAAATCATGGCTAGAAATTCATGATGGTTTCATTTTCCCTACGATAGGTTTGATAACTCTTCCACTCAAGGTGGGATAAAAAAAACTAGATGCTTCATTCACCATTATTTCAACATCAAACCAATTTCATGTGAAGCTAGGTCATCCATGGCTATGCTCCATGAATTTCCTCCCACTAATAATCCACAAATGCATAAAGTTTCCGTTTGAAAATGAAATATATAGTTCATCATAGTGGGTTTAAACCTTTGGCTTCTCATGGAAATTTTCATTGGATTGGTTTAAACCTATAGAACCTATTAAGCCTTGTGAGGATTTATTTTTCCTATCATATCAAAAATTGAAGGCTAACTGCATTATCGAGTTATCCCTTAGTAACAATTCGTCTGAGGATGATCATTCTATGGTGACTCCTTTGGTTGTTCCCCCCACCCCATAGGTCTTGGATGAACCCACATCTAAACCAGAGATTCTCTCACATCCACCAGGCATATATGTTGCGGTCCACCATTGATATCATATAAAATACCAAGAGATAACCGTATAATTAAAAAATTTCCTCCAAAGGAAAAATAGGTTCATAAACCTAAGGATACAATAGTTTCCAGACTCCTAGTGGTCCCTTTAGTTCCTCCTCCAAAGGAAGAAAAGAGACCAATGTTAGAGAAACCCTCTCTTACCCCTTCACAACTTGAAACTCATGCAAGAAGAAATAGAAATGTTATGGAGCGTAAGTGCGGACATCGTGCCATTACTTTCTAGTTGGCTGAAAAGAATAATATATTACCTAATGACCAACCACATATCCAAGCTAACGTTGATGAATTGGCTCTCACCCAAGATCCATCCTTGTCATCACCAAGTTCCACTTTTCCACCCTCACAAAACCATGCTAATGAACCTTAAATGTCTCAACCTAAACAAAGAAAGGAATAAGCACATATGATTGATATTATCATTAAACCACTCATTCTGATAAACTTGGATAGTGCAAATGAAGATACTAAGATTGATAAACAAGTGTATAATGAATTATCTTTGTTGTTCTAAAAATCTATGAATTTAGATGGGGGAAACCCTAATGATCCTCCTAATGATATTGACTCACCACATGTTGAAACTGGTGAGACTCCTTGTATGAAAATCATTGTAGTCCCTTTAGCTGGTTTTCCACCTTCCATATATGATGAGAAAGATTGCTTTGTGGATGGTTTTCTTTAGATCAGCTCACATGTGCAGTACCTTTTGTGTGTGATCTATGTCTTTAGTGTGTTTTCCTGCATGTGATGTGATCTCCCATATTGTGTTGCTTGATGTGTATTTATGTATGTTATAAATGAGTTTGTTGTGATTTTCATCTATTTGTACCTTCATTATTCTATGTCATAAACATATTTTTATCTTTTGTTTACCTTTTGGGGATGATGCAAGGTGTCGAGACATTTAGATCTCTTCCATGTTTACCCAAAAAAAATTTGTGACATCAATGTGTCATTCTTCTTTTGTGTTTGTTGTTCCACAAGTATCTAGGGGAATGATTTTAATTCCAAGCATAATCATATTACATATTATCAAAGGTCTATATTGACCTCGAATCTGTGGATCCCTTATGTGATCATCTTTTGTCTTATTATGTGGCTTTGTCTTTGGGACAACCCCTTGTCATGAGTTAGCTTTATTTGGAAACATATCATTCATATAGGGATTTCCAAATAAGCTCTCATGACCTTATAATTGTTGTATTTATCATTTTATTATACCTTAGAGCAATTTCTCACAATTTGGTTTTTTGTAATTACTTGAAGGTAGTGGCATACATTCCATTGTGTGCTTCACTTTGTTCACACACATTGGACTTAGTGATGTGTTGGATTAGAATTTTGATCATTTTTGTGTAGCACCTTATCAAAATTATTGGGACTATAATTCTTGGTATGGTTGACATGGGAACACACCTAGTTAAAATCGGTCCTCACTAGTGAATATAGGACTTCACTAGCCTATGGTGCCTTGGTTCATGGTTCACTAGATAAAACATCAAACTTTGATAGCCTATGAGCCATGAATTCTTGGGTATGGATCCTACTAAGATTTTTGTGGAGCTTGCTAGTTCGAGATTGTCATAGATGCCTTTTGAATTATGTTGCATTATTGTTGGACATTATGTTATATTATGTTGTGTTTCTTCTTTGTGTATGCTTAACATTTTTCATGTTACATTATATATCATACATGTGCATTCCGTTTTCCTTATGTTTTCTTCCTATAGAATCTTGAATCTTTGGGGATTGCACACTCCCCCTAGATTCAATGTCATCCCATCTCTTAAATATTTGAATAATTGAACCCCTCTTGACATATATTCTTACTTTAGTGTGAGTCTTAAGCATATGTTCATACTCTCACTAAAGTGGGGGCTAAATCTAGTGTCTTAAAATGTCACGCTTGATAATTTCACACTAGATTTTTCTCCCTCCTATTGCTTGCACCTAGTTATGCACATAATTTTCTAATTTTATGAATAATAGCCTTTTGTGAAACATTTATCACAAAATAGATCATGGGAAATAAAATTAAGCATTTAATATTTTCCCCTTGACACTTTGGATCCCTAAAAAGAAGGAATCCAATCTATGACACAATACGCCCTACACTTCCTATTTTGGCTCTAATTTTAATGTCTATGTTAGTAATTTGATATTTCAAATTTGAACTTCAAATGTCACCTATTGGGATTTATTTTTTGGGAATTTAGAATAATTACATATTAATACATAGTATTATCACAATTTTAATTAACAAGAAATTTTGGAGAACAAGAAAATTATTTAGAAAAAATATTGAGAGAAATAGTTCAAAAATTAGTCCAAGAGTAGTAAAGAGCAGAATCTTCAAACTTATTGTAGCATCTTGTCATCCAAGCAGCATATCAAGTTTTATGTGTTTTTTGTTCATGTTTACGTGTATTTTATTTGGAGAAATAACACGTGTAGGTCTTAAAATAAAATAAAGTCAAGAAACAAGGAATCCTTGAAGGTGATGAGCATGGATTCAATCTATTAAGGAGATCAGATCTACATAGTGAGTTGCAAAAAAAAATCAATTCATTACTTGTTATCATTTAGCCTTTATACCTGAAAAGGATAAGCTCTCTTTTGTCATAAACGTTTTCATTGTGGAGGTAGAAATACCAACATGGAATTTGACATAGGCAAGCCCCTATATGGAACAACCCTTCCCCTCTCTGCATGTGTATAGGTTGCAGATCTAAAGTGAGGTGAAGGAAGATTGAAAAATTTTTGTTGATTCGTGCATAAAAAACCCTACAAGTTGACAAGTCACAAAATCTAAATATCTCATCAATAGACAAAGATCTAATAACCAAATCTAGAAGACATACTATAAACCAAGGTCCTTGGGCTTATGAAAGAAAATTCAGTTTTGAAGTCTCCATTGGAGGGTGTCCTTGCACCCTAGACCACCCAAATCTAGCCCAATCTTCAATCACAGGTTTACCAACGTTTTCCCTCTAGGTCTTTGAAGCTCAAATTTATTTGTGTGTTTTTCTACCTATCATAATTAATCTTAGAATATTGCTTTTCATAGTTTCATCAATTACATCATTGCATCATATCAAAATCCAATCAATCCAACCTCTAAACTACCCTCAAAAAGGAATTTAGACCACCAAAGGGTTGATTGACTCACCTCTCAAGTTGGAAGTTAATCTAATTCCCTTGCCAATTCTAAAATTCTTAACTTTTACAAGTGGAAAAGGCTAGATCCTACTGATCTAGATATTATTCCTCTGAATCACCTTTTCCACCTAAAATAGTGACGAGCTTAAAATGTGCTCATAGTTTGGATATTATGATGGACTCGTAATATCTTTACTTTTGTTATTTTGTGACTGTTTAAACTCTGTTGAAACCTTTTATGGGGATATCCTGTAGCAAAACATTTGCATATTCTTGCAGCTTATTGTATTGACTTGATTACATTTATTGCCCCGTTGACTCCCTAAATGACTGGTATATCGCATATAGTTTTTGAATGATGAAATAGATTTAAATGTGTGATTAATGAATGGATATCATGTATGTGCCATACGCCTTTTCTTTCGCATCTGTTACCTTTTGTTTCGTAGGTTGTTGAAGAATGATTGAGTCAAGCGCACCTGATCTCGGCCTTGCAAAAAAGTCCATTTCCTGCACAACTTCGACTAAGCTCTCGCAAAGACTCTTTGACCAAAACCGTTGGGAAAGATTTTTAATGACAGTCAATCTGGAAAGAGTGGAGTGCTAGATTCTCTTTGGATCGAGTTGAATGCATAAATTCATTTATGAAGTTTGTTCCTTGATTCTGGGATACACTTTACTTCCACGCCTTTCTTTGATAGGGTTAGTTAGTTAGTTGTTCTCCTGATTTTAAAATAAAGTACTCCTCCTGCACGAGTGAGAAGGAGATGATAGTTAGAGTAAGATAGAAGCATAGTGATAGTAGATATCATATAAGAATTAGTATGATAATGAAAAGCAGAATCTGTTTGACAAGAGACAGAGTTTGTTGTTAGTTTCCATATCAACAAAGCAATGTATGCCATTCTGTTTTCATGAATAAAGTTTGATGAAGTTCTAAGTTTAGCACCTGCGTAATCAGTAGATGCTTGCTAAAGGGGGCCACTTAGTAAGTATCTATAGCTAGTTAGTTAGTTGTTCTTTTCTGTTGATCTTCAGTTAGCTTTCATCTTTGAAGATTTCATACAAACTCTATCTTGTATTGCTCCTGCAGCATAGGGAATCCATCCTTGTGCCTGTTCCTATAGCATAAGGCTAGTTCATAGTTTGTGTTTCAGTCATAGCTGTTATGGTTTCTGTTTTAATCAAATCATAGTTGAGTTAAAGAACTTTGCATTACCTTCCTGTAGCGTAGATAGAATTCCTTTCTAGTATTTATTTCTGCTAAGTTTTGACTGAAACCAGTTCTTAGTGCATATATTTTTCCGCACCATTTAAAGTATACGTCCCCTGGTTTGACAAGTAAATGAACATCCATAGAGAGATATTAGTCACCTGTCAGAATGTCCAATTCCCAGGAAAGGTTTTACTGTGATTTTCATATCCTTTTGTGGGTGCGACCAAATAGCATCAATAAAAGGAAGAGAACTATATATGTCTTTCATTTTGGAACAAGTGCAATCTCATGGGCATCAAAGAAGCAAGAAATAGTGACTCTTTCATCATTTGAAGCAAGTACTAGTAGCCACATTAGTAGTATGTCAAGTAGTTTGGATGAAGAGAGTATTGACATATTATTGTAAGCATAAGAGGAGTCAACACCAATCTCTTGTGACAATAAATAAATAAATAGTTACATTATGAAAGTATCATATTTTTCACAATATTAGCAAGCACGTTGATACAAGATACCATTTTATCAAAGATCTTGTGAATAATGGAGAAATCAATTGAGATATTTGTAGATCTAAAAATATTTTACTAGACATATTTACTGAAGATTCATGTGAAACTAAGTTTGTATATCATTGGAATCTCTTCCTAGGCTTATGAGAAGTCAGATGAATATTTGATGGTCGTCATTGCACTAGTAAATAAGTGACTGTAAATGGCTACCTAACAAGGATTTCGGTTGGGATCCATCTTTTCTAGATTATGGGGGGATATCTGAAAATAATTGGTATAATTATTTGTGGGGGGATTATAAAATAGCTATTTAATTAATTATCTACCAAGTATCTTGGCACAAATTAGCTTACCAAGTGTTGCATTTTGCCACCCCATGCTATCCCACACTGTCCACATCATTCATGCTATGTCCTCTCACTTTTCCTCTATAAATGTCGTAGGTAAAAAATCTTCTATAATTTCTATTGTATTTATTACATTTTTATCAATAAATCAACTATATGAGCATGTAATCTCAATTCTTCAATTCAATGTTTTTCTCCTTAGTTTGTTTGCTCTCTCATTAGTTTATTAAGGTGGGTAGTGAAGAAATTTATTCAATTTTTCCACTTTTCTATGGGTGTAGAAGACTAAGGAGGTGAAGCTCTTTTGTAGTAGTCATAGTAAAAACTAATTATTAACAACAATAAAATTAGGATTACACTAGGTTAATAAGATCAAAACCAAAATATAAATTGATTAATAAATTTTGGTTATAATACATAAATCTAGTTTCACTTTAGAGATAGATAACGAAACTAAAAATTAGATCCTTACCAATAAGAAGATTAAATTTCAATTTTAATTGTGTTGTTTAATGTGTGTTGATTATCTAATGTACCTAACAATATAAGACAAACAATAACTATAATTTATACCTTATACCCTTGTGAAAGTGATCGTTTTTTACAATATCATATAGAAATTTTTGGTAGTTGCTCCTTGTAACTCCTCATGCCACATATTTCATTTCTTATGATGCACATATTCCAATCCCAAAAAGAAAAAAATTAAATATAATTCTTCAAAAAAATTAATAGAATGTAAACAAATCTTATCATTTTTAAGTGTATTTAAATGGTAATTTGAATTTAATTTTCATTTTTTTCTTTCCATGATTGTATGAACTATGAAAAGAATTTTAGCACAAAATACAAATTATTTCTTATCATAATGTTTTATTGATGTAAAGGCATATCACAAATAGTTCTTTTCAATTTGATTGAATAATCTCTCTTTTTTACTCACTTCAAACAAATATGAACAAACTACAAACAACACCCATTTATGAAAAAATTTAAGATAGTTTTTTTATTTACTTTACTTTTGATATTGGTGTGAGAAGGCATATCACAAATAGTTCTTTTCAATTTGACTAAATAATCTCTCTTTTCTACTCTCACTTCAAACAAATATGAACAAACTACAAACAACCACCAATTATGAAAAATTTTAAGATAGTTTTTTTTTATTTACTTTACTTTTGATATTGGCGTGAGAATTAAGATTAGCTTTATAATCAAAGCATGTGATTACTTGATGAAAATAAATGTGCATAAGTAATATATATATTAAGTAATAATAATGTTATGTAAATTAATTTGACATCATATGATTAAGTGTTAATCTAATTTTTAATTAAAATGTCTTTTTATAGTTAATGTTATAATTAATGTTGAAGAAATTTAATATAAATAATAGGGTTAGAATTAATATTAAATTTAATTAAAATAATAATAGAAATTTAAATTTATAAAAAAATTAAAAAAACTTTTAAAACATGAATTTAATTTGTATTATCAAATATGACTTTATTTATTTTCGGTTTTGGCATGGTGTGATGGTTTATAGGTGGCATTGTTGTTCTTACCACCAAGGTTCAAACCCATTGGGGTGGTATTGTTCAATGGTTGTATCTGGTTCATAGCTCCGATCAAAAGCATTATATATAAAATTATTTTGAAAAACTAAAAAAAAAATCAAATTTTCATCCATAATAAGAAAAACTATTTCAAAACATAAATTATTAAATTCAAAAAATTAATATATAATTTTACTTAAAATATTGAGGAATGAATAATATTCTACTAATATTAAACAAATTTACTAAACATTTTTAAAATATTATTGTTTTTTTTTCTATCTTGCTTGAAATTTTAGAAAATTAAAATAAAATAAAACCAATTGTATAAATAAATCATTTAAATTTATTTAATGGAAAGGAAATAAAGAGTTTGCTCAATTAAATAGATGAATCTACCTGGATCTAAAACAATTTATACTTACATTAAAAAAAAATTCTCAAAATATTGCATTTCAATTATCCTAAGCTTTGAAAAATTAGGATCAATTTGAAATAGAATTTACTTTTTATCCTAATATTTAGTAATATTGTGAATAATTGACCAAAATATAGCCTACAAGAGAACCTTTGCCTAGAGGCGAGCTAGGTTGAGGAACATGAGGTTAAAAATTTCTGAGTATTTCTATCTATTCCGTAAATGATCAACAATATCTTCTTCTATTAGAATTTTTTCATAGAGTTTATAAATAATTTTAGTTAAATGAAATCAAGTTAACATACTATTACATAGAGGAAAAAGTATACTTGTCACTCACATAGTATCATTTGTGTCTTGGATGTCCTTGAATATTATTATGTCATAGATGGGGCCTATTAAGTAATCTTTATTGGAGAAAAATTCTTTAATTATGTTCTGAAGTGTACAATTTGTGGGAACTAGATAAGAAATAATTGATCGCTATTCAAGAACAAGGTTCTCAAAACCCAAGGTTAGCTCTACTTTATCCCTTGTTTTGTATTTATTGGCTTGTATTGTAAAAAATGTAATAAGGGTAAAATACTTGTTTGAAATATTTCTTTCATATAATCCCACATCAGAAGATTGCACCATACAATTCACCCTATAAAGTAATGTCTTGACTCCTAAGAAATCTAAACAATAACATCTATCTTCATCCAAATAATTAGGATCATTAAATGGGGTGATTTGTTAGGTAGAAATATTGAATTTGGATGCAAAAGATTTGAAGTGTTTAAGAACATTACAAAGATAAATATAAACATTACAACTGTAAATAGGTGAACTAGAACTATTAATGGTTGGTCATGTTTCAGCCTAAGATAGGGAGTAAAAAGAATCTAAAACTAAAATCACAAAAAATATAAATGGATTTCACAATGTCATTTATTTTTACAATGCCTTTGCAAATCATCTATCCCAATTAGTCAGGCCTATGGTACTTTCACAATAAGAGTGAACTAAAGCATAGATCAGGCTAGATCATCAATAGTCAAGAGATTCATCATATACAGAGTTCAATCTATGCTTTAGTTCACTCTCATTAAGAAAGTTATATGGGCCTAGATGATTGGAATAGATGATTTACAAAATCCTTGTAAACATGAATGACATTATAAAATTAATTATTTTTCTTATGGTTTCATTCTTTAGATTCACTTTATTCCCTATCTTGAGCTAAAACATGACCACCCATTAATAGTTCTAGTTCACCTATTCACAGTTGTGATGCTTATATTTATCTTTGTAATGTTCTAAAACACTTCAAATCTTTTGCATTTAGATTCAATATTTCTACCTAACAAATCACCTCATTTAATAAACCTAATTATTTAGCTAAATTTCAATGTTTTTTCTTATATTTCTTGAGGGTTGAAGCATTTTTTTATAGGATGAATTATGCGATGCAACCTTCTAATGTAGATTTATATGAAGGAAAAATTTGTGACAAGCATTTTTTCCATATTGCATTCATTACAATGGAAGAAAATACATACAAAACATGGGATAGAGTAGAGCTAGCCCTAAGTTGTGGGTGCTCTATACCTAGACAACAGATAATTATTTCTTATCTAATTCTCATAAATGGTACACTTCAAATTATAACTAAAAAAATTTACTCCAACAAAAACAACATAATAAGTGTCATCTATGACATAAAATTCAATGACCTATAAGAACTAAATTATATTATGCAAGTGAGTATAGTATGTTTTTTCTCTTATGTAACAAGTACATGTTAAGTTGTTTTCCTTTAACTAATATCTATGAAAGAAAAACACCAATAAAAGTAAATATTGTTGATCATCTTGTGGAATAAATTGAAATATTCAGACATTTCAACCTTCTATTTCTGCACTTATCTCGTTCGCAAACACATGAACTCTTCTAGGTTGTATTTTGGTCAATTATTCACAATATTTTACGAATATTAGAATTAAAAAAAAATGTTATCTCAAACTCATATCGATTTTTCAAATCTTAGGATAAGTTAACTGCAAGCTTGAGAGAAAAACATTTTGAAAAAGTTTATTCTAGGTCCAAAAAGATTTATCTATCTAATTAAATAAGACCTTTATCTATTTTCCATTAAACGAATTTAAATGGTTTACTTGTATATTTGGTTTTCCTTATTTTAATTGTTTAAAACTCCAAATAAAAAAGAAATCAATAACATTTAAAAATATGTTTACCAATTTCTTTTAATATTTGTAGAATATTGTTCATTCTTCAAAATTTCAAGAAAAACTATATATCAATATTTTTTAATTTAATAATTTATTTTTGAAATAGTTTTTTGTTATTATGGTTGGAAATTTGATAATTTTTTAATAAATTCATATTTTATAATATAAATTAAACCCAAAACAACACTTTTTTTAATGTTTTTCTATTTTATTTTTAAATCTAATTTTTTGTTATTATTTTATGTGATTTTGATCTTAATTCCAAACCTATTATTTAAATTAAATTTCTAAAACATTAATGATAAAATAAACTTTAAAAATATAATTTAAATAGAAATTAGGTTTACAGTCAAACTATATCATATAATTTCAAAATAATTTATACTAACAACCACACATTGGTATGCAAAGGGTTCGTCAAGGCTGTGTGGAAGGTCAATTAGGGAAAGTTTGGTTTTTTATTTTGCATACATTTGTGTATTTTATATGAGGTCAATGAGTAGGCCATTTAGAAAATGATGTTTGTCCAACAAAGGTCTTAGTGGATAAGAGTGATAACTTGAAATCAAATATGCACCCACTTGCAAAGATACAAACACAACTAAAATAAAACCTCTCAATGAGGAAGATAGAGATAGAGAAGGAGATAGAAATGTAAATGGAGATGGAGGCGAGGGATATGGAGAGAAAGAAATAGAGAGATAAAGAGAGGATATAGGCATATATAGATATGGAAGAGATGTAAATATATTAAAATTAAAATTTAAGACAATTTAAATATATAATTTATTAATTATATATTTTACTGATTATATATATAATATTTAAAATATTAAAAATTTAAATAATATTTAAAAAATTCTAAATATATAACTAAGTATTCATGCATTACAACTTTTTCTTAATAGGAAAAACAAATTTTGTAGGGACTCAACCCTAAATATAAAATGTTGCTTCAAGATAAAATATAGCCAAACAACAACCAACCAACTACAAACTAAAATAATAATAAAAAAATAGTCAAAAGATACACCTAGCAAGGTTTAGAAACTCTTTATTTTCCTCCTCTAAATTATTCATACATTCTAGTTATTATTTATATATTTTATAATTAAAAGAAATCTAAAAATCTAAGATTAAAAAGTTGAAAAGAAAAAAATTTGTTATTACCTAGTTTAAAGTTAAGACTATATAAGAGTATAGTTGTTTTTTCAATTGCTGATTTTTAAAAAGAAGTCGTCCACTTTATATAGGGAACGTCTTCAACATAATAACATTATTATTATTCAATGTATATGTTACTTATGTACATTTATTTGCATCAAATAAATCACATCTTTCCATAGAAAATTTAATCATAATTCCTTCGCCAATATCAGAAGTAATATAATTTTTTTATATTAATTTTTTTCATATATGACTATTGTTTATGCTCTATTCATGTTTGTTTGAAGTGAGGGAAGGAAATAGAGAGTATCCAATCAAATTGAAAACCACTATAAATGGCATACATCTTCACATCAGGCAAATATTTTAATAAGAAAGGATTTATATTTTCTATTGAGATACTTTACACAACTTGTACAAGCATGGAGGAAAAAAACATTTTAAAAATAACATTTAAATTGTCATTTAAATATGCTTAAATTTGATAATATGTGTTTGCATTCTATAAAATTTACTAAGAAATGTATTTAATTTTATTTTGCTAGGATTGAAACATGTGGATCATAAGAAATCAAATATGTGGCACAAAAAGTTACTAGGAAAAGCTACCAAAAGTTCAAATATGATATTGTAAAAAGAAATATATTTCATAAGGGCATAGGTTAAAATTTATAGTTATTGTTTTTCTTATGTTTTTAGGTACACCATAGAATCAACACACATCATACAACAGACAACTAAAATTAAAATTTATCTTCTAATTAGTAAGGATATAATTGTCAATTTTATTATCTATCTTTAAATTGAAACTACTTTATGTATTATAACTAAAATTTATTAATCAATTTATATTTTGGTTTTTCTCTTATTCAACTTATATGGAATCCTAATTCTATAGTTATCAACAATTAGTTTTTACTATGGCTATTACAAAAGAGTCGCATCTCCTCAGTCTTCTACAACCATAGAAAATGAATTTAAACTAAATATAGTGTAGCAAAAATGTTTCAAATTGTAACTCTAAATGTAATAGAGAAAAACCAGGAGGGAGAGAAACTAGATCAATTTCTTCCACTTCCAACCTCAACAAACTTTACATATGATGATATATTTCAATTGAAAAGTTATTGTATATAGTGTTACAAAATTGGGGAGGAAAGGTTTGGAATAGTGTATATTGGTAATTTAAATGAAAAAGATACGACTATAAAGAAAATAAAATTTACAAGGAAATATGAGAATAAATTAATTGAGAATGAAGTGATTTTTCTTCAAGGAAAGAAGCACAAAAAAACAACTTGTGAGTCTTGTTTTTTGTGGTCTCATTTTTTGTGAGCCACCTCTGCCTTAATGGCTGCTTTGTTATGGGTATTGGTCCTTTCACTCTTAATCTAATGAAAACATACACAATATGACTAATTTTAGTTACAAGGAGAATAAAATACAACACAAAAGATGAGTTAAAAATGCTCACAAAGCATCAATAAAAATAAATTTCATAAATATTGAATTTATAGTTTAAAAATGTCAATAAGGGTGTGGTTCGATGGTCAAGTTGCTTGGTTGTAGTGACGACCACCAAAGTTCAGACCCTCGCTAGGCCAAAGTGCTCATAGGCCGTGTGTCTTTACTGAGTCAATGTGCTCATGGGTTTGGTAATATCTTGTGGTTTATTGTACCAAGTTCATAGCTCCAGTCAAAAGTGTTTACCCCTAATAATATGGTAGCATTGCACCTTTAATATATATATATATATATATATATATATATATATAGGGGTGAAGCCACAATAGTGGTTTACAATTTGATGGAGGGAGGAAAACAAGAAAAAATGACCCCATGCAAAAAAAAATTGTTTTAGGGGTTAGAACGAACTTGTAGGTTCGAGTGAACCCATTCAATTCTGACCCCTCATTTCCCACCCAAGAAAAAACAAAGAGAAGGAAAAAGGAAAGGGGGTTCGCTCAAACTAGGGTTTGAGTGAACCCTGGTTCGAGCTAACCTTGGTTTGAGATAACCCCCATGGGTTCGCTCGAAACCCCCTTTTCCCTCATTCTCCCCCTCAAACACTTTGAAAGTCCAAATTTGTATGCTTCAAAGCTCGAGTTGAGGATGAAAATGGAGGAGACTTCTCAAACCCAACTAGAATCAGGTAGTCCTTGGAATGAGCTATCCAATGACTATAATTTTAATAAGTTTTGGTTTTATTATGTATTTGCTTTTTTAGTTTTATTAAACATAGGTTTTTCACTAAAAATCAAGCTCTCTCTTTTGCACATGTGGAAAAATAGCAAATTATCAAAAAAAAAATTTAAAAATATGAGTGCACCAGAAATTGAAGTCTTTGATTTAACAAAAAATAAAATTGAATTTCAATACATACAAAAAATAGTTATGTATTATACGATCGCGCTATGTCTGAATTGCAATTAGTTTGACTTCGAAACTTGATTAAATAAAAAATATTCAATAAAAAACTATCTAACCAAGTGGAAGCACTACATATCAAAGTTACAAATCTAAATTTGAAAGAATTAGAATTTTATCCTTCATAGAATTTTATTTAGAAAAGGCGAGGTGTGGATGTGTGATAAGAAACCACAAAGAAGTCCTCCTAATACCATGGAAAGGGTTGGGGGTAGCAAGAAATAATGAACTGGAATTTCATGTTGTTTTTTTGGGTGTGCAAAAAAGAATAAAACTCAAACTGCAAAGAATTCAATTGGACGGCAACTCATAGTTGGTCATTAATCTAATAGGAACCAAGAACACTCCAAATTGGAAGCTAAACAAATTAGCAAGCAAAGTGAGAGAAGGGCTAAACGAGTATGTTGAATACATCGTGGCATACATTTATAGGGAACGGAATAAGCTAGCAAGTCAAATGGCCAAGGTGGTGATAGAAATTAATGTGAAGGAATATGAGGTAGATTCAGTATCATCCCGACATGAGCTATGTAGAAAAGCAATGATGTAAGATGACATTTAGAGAAGGAAAATTAGCTCATAAGATACAAGAAAATCATATAAATGTGAGTGGCATGTGGGGAAGGATGTAGGAAAGAAGTTTAACGATGGAAACGACTCCTTAAAACATCATCAATGAGTTGCAAACAAATGTATGGAGAAATGGATACCACAATCTACATGGTGGCAAGGAAGAGGCAGATGGAATTTTATGGGGATATTTCGAATTGGCAATTGATGGAGGTATTTAAAACTAGAGTAAGCATCATCCTTCATGCACTATAGATGGTGTTGGGGGATATCTACATGGGGGGAATGGAAAATACTGAGTTAACTCAGATAATGCATCAATGTTTTAGCCATGCTACTTGACGCAAGTGTGGAGGAGGAAATTATAGAGAAGAGGATGAAACGATTGGCATGGTCTCGATGGTGCAGTGGTCTAAAGAGTTACCTAGACCATGCAATTCCAAGGAGAAGATTCATGCTAGATGGGAGAGGATGGCCTTAAGTTTGTGTCAGGTAGAGCACCTTGTTGCTGTCGTTTGTGGTATGGGGGATGGGAATGAGCATAGTCAAAAGAAGAAGTCAGGCAAAGATGGGGATTAATTTTCTCAAGGATTGTGTGGATGGGCTCGTGGAAAAGTTGATTGGCTGTTTGTGTTGATGGGCAACAAGCAGGAGATAGGTGCAGACAAGGCGGTGGGTGACTAGTGCCTATAAAATAGGCTATTATGTAATTTTTTTAGCATTTTATGCAAATATGTAACACGAATTTAGGTGTCTAAAGGGTAATAGGCTACCACACATATGCTTAATGCATTGGATAATTAAAGATAGTTTTATATCAATGGCTCATTTTGGTTGTAAAAGGGTCAAATTGCAAAAAGCATATGCAAATATAAAGGAGAGAACATATGTAATATTTTTTTATATCGAATAGATAGGTGTGACCCCAGTAAGCACTACATTTACTAATAAGAAAATATTACTAATAAATATTTCTTATTTCAATTAAATTAAATCAATAAATAATCAATATTTATTTATTTAAAATGATAGTTTAATACATAAATATTTAAATATTTTATAATATATATTAAATATTAATTAACTTCTTTATCAATAAATGTGGTACTATCGGGGTCACACCCATATGTTAATTTCAAAAAAGATAAATCACATATATTTTACCCCTGTAACTCAATATATCTTTCTACAATTTTACCCCTTTACATGCAAAATGGGTCTTGTATACCTAAAATTATCTTTGATCTCCCTTCACAAATTACATACTAAACCGAATGACTGCCTACTACCCTATTTACTAATAGATATCAGCTAAATGTTTTAAATACTAAAATATTATGTTAGTACTCACCCACCTCGTCCTCTACATCATGCTCTCCATCATCCTCTTGTTCATTATCCACCATAGCAAAACCCCAGTCGTCATCTCCTGTTGTGACCCCTTCCACACATCATCTAAGGAAGTTAATTTCCATCCTTGCCTAGCTTCTTCTCCCTTCAATGTTCATTCCCACTCCCCATATCACAAACAACATAAGTGAGGCACTCTGAGTCACTCCAATTTGTGGCCATCCTCTCTCATTTGGCATAAATCCCCTTCACAAGAGTGCATGGTTCAAGTAGTTTCTCAACCTATCACACCACCAAGACCAAGCCAGGTAGTACATCATCTTTCTCACTGTTTCCTCCACACTCACATCTAACAACATTGCTAAGAACATTGAGGCTATGTCCAAATTGACTTTGTATCTTTCATTCCTAGCCATATAAACATCCCCCAACACCATACACAATGTGTGAATGATGATTCCTACTCTGGTTTTAAACACTTCCATCAACCTTCTCTCAGAAATTTCTCCATGGAAAGCCATTTGCCTCTTCTTGGCCACCATGCAGATTGTTGTATTCATCTTCCCTTTACAAATGTTTGCTACATGTTTGATAGTATTTTTCAAGATCCACCGTCATTATTAAACTTTGTGCCTTCATCCTTCCCCACATTTTTCTTAAATTTCCATATTTTCCCATAACCTTGTGATGATCTAGCCCACCTCCCCTTACTATCCTTTTAATTCATTTCTTTTTTGTATAGCTTGTTCCAAGTTTTTAATGATTCAGCCTCGCACTCCTTCGTATTCATTTTCACCACCACCTTTGCCACTTCATCCGCCATAGCATTCCCTTCTCTACATACATGTGCCACAAAGTATTCATCGAAGGCTTTCAACTCCTCTCTTACTTGGCGTACTAGCTTATTTAATTTTTAGTTTGGTATACTACCCTTTCAAATTGTGTTTATGACAAGTTGTGAGTTGCCTTCCAAATGTAATCTTTGTACTTTGATTTTAACTCCCTTCTACACTCCCAACAAAGCTACATGAAGCTTGGCTTCATTATTCGTCAATCTCCCTAATCCCTTACTAAGATTAGGACTTCACCTTCGTAATCCACTATCGCATATCCGCGCCCAACCATTCCTAGATTCCCCTTAATTTCTCCATAAAAATCAATTTTGATCGTCTAAGGGAATCCATTTGACATCCTTATGTGTCACCCTTAATAGATTAATATGAAAGACCTCATAAATAGGGGAATATTAATTAACTTATGATAGTATATAATATTTTCTATTTTAGAAAGAAATTATTAAATATTAATAAATTTGTTAATTTTTTTAATATATATAAATTTTCTATTTATTTTTTAAAACTTTATAATAATAATTTTAAATTAAAAGAAATAAAATTAAAGTTTAAATGTTTTAATAATAAAACAATGTTAACTCGCATTGTCTTACTTTACTGTGAGTAATTTACTACATGGAAGTTATTTGTGTTGATTGGAAGTCTATGTAATACTAAATGTCCATTCATGAAATTTTCTATATTGAGTGATTAAAATGATGGAGAATATATGTAGAAGGTTGTTGGACTAAAGAAAAAAGTTGGATTGAAAAAAATGGATGTCATTTGTGACAATATTAAACTATAGCAATCTTAAAAGAAGCGAGATTAAATTTTGGAAAGGCTTTGAATCTATTAAAATTTTAAAAGGTTGATCTTAGAAAGAAAACCTAAGGAAAACCCCATTGAGATCCTACTACCAGGGAGGATGTAGCGGATCCACCCTACTCATAGTGCATGTGTGGAAGGCTACACCTGAATGGCAGCATTAGGTTTGGTTCCTACAATTTCATGAAGACAACATGCATCGTTGCATTCATTATTAGTCTGCCAACATCACATTGATGATGATTATGAGGGTGTTCTACTTACAGAGCATGATGTTGGTTGGATTTTTTTAGTAGGAAGTTTAGAAGCAATGTTTTGGACTGCCCATTTGCATGTTGAGGAACCCAACAAGCAATTTTTTATATAGAAGTGAATCAATAGTATAATGTAAACTACATGGATATAGTATCTATACATTTTTACTCATGAAAAATTAAAATTAAAATTCCCTCAGGTGAAATATCATATGACCCAATGTGTCGAGAGAACCTCAAATGCATTACTACATGATCCAATGCATAGAAGGAAAATTAATGAACATATCTGTCCTGGGACAAGACAATCATCTGGGGAATGAAAAAAGTCTTCACTGCTAAAAGTGAAATGCTATGAAGGTTAATTTCATCTTAAAAGCTAGGCCTGCCTTGATTTCCATTTTATACATAATTTTTTTTATAAAAAATAGTAACAAATTTTAAGAGTATTGGGAATTAAGAACAAGGTACAATGAATGATCATAGAATATATTATTATATGGGGTCAATTAGTACTATAGAGCTAGTTTTAATTCTTTTATTGACAGTCCCCAAATGGTGAAGCCCAAAAGTACATCAATGAAAAAAATCTGAACTACAGAAGGAACTAATTACTCCTAAAGATGGGGAATCGTAAACAGGATACATCAATGAATGGAAGCCAGTGAATCTTTAACAGAATACATCAATGAACGGAAGCTAGTGAAAACTAAATTGAAAAGGGAATGTAGTGTAGACAATTTCAAAAATACAGCTAAATGAGTAAATTATCTACTTAAAATTGATAGCATAAACTATAATCATGTAAACAAAATTGCATAAAACAGATTATAGAACCAAACTTTACTACAGTAAAGTGACAAAAATGCTTTTCTTATATGGGATTGAAACAATACTCCATTCCTATCATCCTTGTCCATATTTTTAGGTCTGCTCCACGTTTTACAGTTGATTCGAGAGTTCAGAGCTGCGGTTTTAAAACAGACTATTATGGTTTTGAGGCTTTAGAGTCCAGACAGAGAGACACTAAAGGTAGAGGCAGAGAAAACGCATTTAAATTTGTCTAGGCAGTCTTTATAATGGAGAATTTGATAAGAAGGTTAGCAACAAATTGTAAGAGTATGTCTAATTAAAGAAAAGGTATTTGACTGAAAAGGTGAGAACATAATTTTTCATGGTGTGATGCAGTACTTTGGAACTAATTCTAACTCTTTAATTTTCTTGCAGTTTTTGAATATAAAGAAAGGAAAATAATTATGGGTAGATTGAACAGAGGAAGGAAAGAAAAAGTCTATACCAGGCAGAATTCAAATCATCAAGAAATTGGCTATTTCACAGATGGTGAAGCCCAGAAGTAAATCAATGATAAAATCGTGAACCAGAAAAGAAATTAGTTTACTCTTAAAGATGGGGAAGCCCAGACGGAGTACATCAATGAATGGAAGCCAATAAAAACTAAATTGAAAAAGGAATGTAGTGTATATCTAAACAATCTCAATAATACAATTAAAATGAGTGGACTATCTGTTTAAAATGTATAAGGTAAAATGTAATTATGTCAACAAATTTTGCATAAAACAGAGTATAGAACCATACTTTACAACAGTAAAGTTTCAAAAATGTCTTTCTCATATGGGATTGAAACAATACTCCATTTCTTATCATCGTTATCCATATTTTTAGGTCTGTTCTACGTTTTACAGTTGGAAGATAATGGGAATGATAATGTTTGACAGGTGCGTATTCAAAATAAAATGGTTCAGATAAAGTTACCATTGATTCGAGATCTCAGACCTGTGGGTTTAAAACAGAGCATTATGGTTTTGAGGGTTCATAATCTAGAGAAACAAAGAGAGATTACAGGTAGAGGCAGAGCAGATGCATTTAAAGTTTCTCTAAACAGTCTCTATGATGGAGAATTTGATAGGGCAACACACATCAAACATATGTTAATAATTCGAAGTTATAAACTCTTGTTCTGCCAAAGTGTAACTATAACTGTAACTATATTATAATTCGTTCCAAGTAACTTTGTACAATTTTATAGTATAAATCATAGCAAATATTTTTCTGTATTCAAATTCTCTGACCTATTTTATCATGGTATTCCGGCTGGGTTTGAAAAAGAAGGAAGAAAGAGTAAGCCAACCTCATTATCTTCATCTGTTCTTTTCCTTTGCTCGTCGTCCCATACTCCAACCTCATCATCTTCATCGCTTCATCTCATCCCATCAGGGTTGTGCCTGTGATGCCAACAAATGAACAGTGAACAGTATTCAATATCATACACTAAAAATCATCAAATATATGTTCATAATATAAGTTATAGCAATGGAAATATAAATTTCTACAAGAAAATAATTACCACACCTTAAATTGCGCGGAGTCGTAGAAGTTTGCCTGAGAGTAAATGGCTTTCCTCCGCAACCTTAGGTTTAGAGATAGAAAATAAGGAAAGACACATCTTAGCGGATAGAACTATGAAAAGCTTTTTGAAAACAGGGGCAGAAAACCAGGAATGATAAACTCAGAGAAGATAGGCAAATGAAACACGTAGAGAAGAAAGGAAAAATAGCAGGAGAGGAGGAGCCCTACAGGATAACTTAAGGAAAGACAGAACAGTAAAACCCCTAAGTTCAGACCATTATTCTCAGAATAGCATTTTCAACTTTCTTCTTGTCTGGGTGGAAATGGGATTCGTTGCATTGCAACGGCTAGAAAATATTTCCAGAAGATTCCATGGGTTAAAAAACTTTCCAACTAGAAGGGAATATAGAAGAAAAGAGCACTAAAACATGTCTCCAAAGTAGCTTGGAGATTCGAAAGTGGGAATTTGTAGTCTCAAAGGAGTGGGGGAATTTAAAGAAGTGTTATCAATAATGATGGACGAGCTTTTCTCCAACAGCTAGATTTGGCTCTTACATCTGCCTCCTCGCCTTCAATAGGCAGCGTTGTGGATGATTACTAGGCAGGGAAAGGGCAGCAACTTTGACCCCTTTGCAGCAGTGCTGCAGGAGACAAATGAAGATGAAAACACCAGCAGTAGGGATGAGATTGTTCACCTAGGCGTAGGAGTGGTCAGTCTTGTTCTCTGTTCCAAATTTTCAACAAAAACATTATCAAAATCATGGCTTTTCAATTTATTGGGAGAAAAGGCTAAAACATCTAAAATTTTACCCTTAACTCATGCTAATAACATAATACCTTTCTCACATATGAGATTCTTCTTCCAGCTGAAGCTCTTTGGTTCTGGTCCGGATTCAAAACACAGTGCCTACACCCTAGGATACAAATAATTGCAGACTGGTAAAGTGAGAATAATATCGTCTACCAAAGTTGATGATGATAAATGGAAAATGCCCGGCGGACAGGGGCCGGCATGGACTGTTTAGGTGGCCGGGCCCACAGCTTTTTTGAATCGGACATTTGCTAGTGACTTTTCCATTTCTGTTTCCAGATTTGTCTCTGCCTTCACGTTGTGTTCATATGTACCGTTGGAAATATTTTATTTGCCGTTCATCTGTTTCTTTATCTGCTGTCCAGAAGAGTACATATTTGGTTTTTAATCTCAAATTGATTGCGATGAAAGCTATTTTTAAAATGTATAAAGCATTTAATGTGACACATTACCCCGATTAAAAGAAATTAAAAACAACAAACTTTTATTATACTTATACATAAATTGATTAAAATGATAAATGATAAATTTCTAATAAAATCATAGATCATATTGAGGAGAAATTAAATATTTATGATTTCATTTGAAATAGATCATTTTGAATTTTGACAAACTTGACATAGACAAACGATAATTTGAAAATGAAATTAATTATCATAATTGAGTTTTAAAATGGATACAACACAATATAGACTAAAATAAACGAAGAGATTATTATGAGGGTAGTGATGCAACATGTCTAATTAGAATGTGTAGTAATGGAAAAAGTAGCCTTTTCCCTTGCTTGTTTGGATAATTGACATTAAAACTAAACTAGTGATGTCTTGGAGTGGTGTTGTAATGTGTTGTACACATTCACACTATTTTAGGACCTTTATTTAACTAAAACATGCCTTAATTGATCCTTTGCAAAGGTGTTGTAAAGTGTTGTAACACACTCTCACACTTTTCTAGGATATATTTGCTTAATTAAGCCTAATGGGCCCCTTTCTAAATAAAATATACATAATGTGTACCTTGTTTAAGTGTTGTAAAGTGTTTTAAAACACTTTCACACTTATTTAGGTGGTCTTAATTAATTGTGGCTAATTGGAGTTATTAACCCCTTTTTTATTCAAATTTAGGCCTTAATTTTGACACCTCCTGAAGATCTATCCCAACAATCATAATTTAATTAACAAAATATTTTATTGAGATAATTTTGGTCTTGGCAAGTTGAACTAGGACCCATTCACCCTTGATGGCGAATGTTTCCTCCCCCCTTTCTAAGTTGATTTGGAATGGGTTTTTAGCCTTCTTTTAGTCCCACAAAGCTTGGTCCTAGAAACTTAGTCGGGACCCATATACCTAAGATGGCGAATGGGTCCTCCCTTAATGAGACTCACCCTTTTGAATTTCATTCTGGCAGGAATTTAATTATCTTTCTTCCCAAATTTGATTTTGGCCTTAATTTTTTGAATTTTGGGGTTAATCTCCTAATTTAGTATAAATAAGGGGTTAATTCACCTAGTTTCATCCTAGAATTTCAAGCACTCAAGTAATATAGCAAATAAGAGTTCACAAGAGCATTTCAAAGGAATCTTCAAGGCATTTCAAGGTGGATTTGAAGTGTTTATTGCAACAATTCAAGATCATATCATCATTTCAAGGGTTTGATGCATGCATTCATGTTGTTGAGCTAAGAAGTGGATGTAGCATTGAATATCTACTTACAACTATTATTCGCATCATTTTCAAGGATCCTAGATCTACATTCTTTGTGGGCACTACATGATAGTTTACATATTTGTTTGACAAGACATCATCCAAGGTTATATCATTTACATTATTCCATATTTCATGCTTCATTACTTTATTTCATCATTTGATTTGATTACCTACAAGGGTTTTGACTAAGGAAAACCCCATTCACTAACAAACAAGTTTTTTAGCCCGTGAGTGTGTGTTTGCAAATTTATAGGTTGAGGATCAAGTTGAGCAAGATCTAGATCATTTTTTTCAAAGTTGTAAAGTTGCAAAAATTGTCATTCAAAGTGCAAGATCACAGAAAGAGCTCTATAGAATTGCATATAGGCTTCTAGAACTTGATAACAAGGAACTCAAGAGTGCAGAAATCAAGGAACTGGATCATAAAATTAGTTTTTTAAAACCTTAAAAGGACTCATTCATCACTAAAGGTGAATGAGTCCTCCATAGCTCAAAAACATCAACTTTCTAGCCAAGGACAATTTTTTATGCTCTAAACATCCCCCATAGTTGCTATAATAGTTAGGGTTAGTTTTTTATTGTTATTTGCATCTCATTTTATACATAATTGAGTGAAAAACCTCTTAGAAGAATAGTGATTCATCATCTTGTTTATCAAACACCTTGATGTAATCCATTTTTTGGTGTTTTAGAGTGTATCCATTAGATAATTTAACTCTTTGAGGCATCATGTCAAATAATTCACACTTTGTCTATCCTCCCACATTTTACATATATTTCAAAAGGGTATATGCAACCACAACGTTTGAGAAAATTCATCTTTATATTATGCTTTGATGGATGTCTGTACCTTGTTCAAAATCTTCCATATTAGGACAAACAACAAGGATTCTGGTGAAGGTTGTGGAATTTGCATCTACCAATTGTGTTTTCTTAAAATTTTCTAAGACCTTTTTAGCATTATGTGTATATTGTATAACCATTATAGTCCATGATTTCACATTTATTCATCTTTGCATCTACCAACTATATTTTCTTGAATTTTCCTACAATATTTTCAATGTGGAACCACTTTTTGTATATCTTATAGTCTGTTTAGTCCACATGGCATTGCATCCTTTGTTAGAGAAACTATTATAATATATTTCTTATTTATGTTCTTATTTTGCATACATATTTATAAAATTTTAATATTATCGATCATATTAATTTTGGAATGACATTAAAAGAGTTTGCTAATTGTAGTGTAGGAAAAAGTATCCCTTTTTCACACTTAATTTGGGAATTAATTAAAACAAACTAAATTATGCCTTAATTTAGTGTTATCATATGTATTTTACATATTCACATTAAGTTTAGGGTCTTATTAATTAAAATAGGCTTAATTGTTCCTTATTTGTGGCATTGTAAGGTGTACCTTTACACTTTCACACTTATCTAGGGATTTAGTAATTAGTTGAAGTAAATTATGCATTAATTGGCCCCTTTAGTTCAAATCCAAGCCTAATTAATTACAATTTTTGAAGAGGAAAAATTGGAATTAATTAATGCATTTAACATAACACTTATTATTGAAAAATGTGTGCCCTAGGTAAGTGACGTAGGACCCATTCACCCAAGGATGAATGGCTCCTCACTTAGACCTAGGACCCTAATTTAAATTATGTTTTGGTGGTATTTTAATGATTTCAAATGTGTATTCGCATTTTGGCCTATCCTATTTGAATTTGAGGAAATTTATGTTAGATACATGTATAAATAGAAGGTCATTTTACTATGTTTAATCCTAACAAAACTTTCAAGAAATCAAGAAATTTTTATGAGAGAGTTATAAGAGCATTGCAAGAGCATTTTCAAGGCATTCAAGGGCTGATTTGTTGAAGAATTATTTCAGCAATCAAGATCCTATTATCATTTCAAATTCTTCTTGCACCATGCATGCTAATTGAGCTAATATGTTGATGTGGTGTTCAACATCCATTCAAGCATTCAAAGGCATTGGTTCAAATCAAGTTACAAGGTCAAGATCCACATCCATTAAATTCATTTTGAATGCTAGTTGTAGATCTACATTCCAAGGTTCATCCAAGGGTTTGGTGAGTTGTGACATAGGTTTATGTTCATTAATCATTCCTTCATATTTCATTATTTCATTACAAGGTTTACTTACCCAAAATGGGGTATGACCAAGGCAAACCCCCATTTACCAAAAAAAAAACATGTTTCCTTCATTATTTGTGTTTGTAGTTTTAGGTGGAAGATCTCTTGTAGAGAAAATTTGGAAAGTTTTCAAAGTTGCATTTGTTGTCATCATTGTTGTAAATTCATGGAAACACACCTACAATATTTATTTATCACTGTCCAATTATGAAAATTGAGAACCTAGGAGTGTAGACATAAGAGAAGGGAACCTAGAAACCATTTTTCTAAAGCCCTCGCTAAGACCCATTCACCATAGGGTGAATGAGTCCTCAGTTGGTCTTTAAAAAGCACTTTTGGTGACTGGTAGGCATCATTTTCCCCTTCTTAGATCTACATTTTGACTTCTAGTTCCATCAAAATTGAGCTTAATCTATTAGATGCACTTTATAGCTTGCATTTTGGAGTTAGTTTGTTATTTTTAATCTTTCTCCCCAAAGTGCTATTTAATCATGGCCCTCATCCTTTGCATAAAAGGTAAATTTGTAGATTCACACATTAACTTTACTCACCTTAAGGTTGATAGTCATTTCATTGTGTGGATCCTATTTCTTGAAGGAAATTAGAGAAATAGGTCCATCAAACCCCCTTTATTATCAATCCATATTTGTGGTTACCTATTTTTCTATGTTTCAATAATTAATTATAAAAATATATGCATTCCAATGGAAAAAATGCGAAGAATGGAAATTATTCTTGCATCATATAAACTATTAAATATAGTGGCCAATTCAAAGAATCATGTTACCCTCTACCCTATATTCATTAGTATATAAAACTAAGAAAATGTTATAAATATGATAATAAGTTGACTATTAGCATATAACAATTTATGTAGAGTTGTAGATATTTTCCATTTTAAAACACATAGATCAATACTAGGTAAATAGTTAATTGTATTTTATTTGTATAGTGAATAATCCCCCCACAGGAACTAGGTATCTAAAGTAAACCAACAAGCCCACAACTACCCTTTATTTTGAAGTAGTTTGGTTTGTGCTCCTTCCTCCCCCTAACTTGTCTGATTATTTTCAAGAGACCAAGGGTCATTACCTAGAAACTATAGTTCATTAAACCCATTAATTATCCTAGTTGATTAAACTTGACAAAAGCGGTGAAGTGATTGCTATATTTTGCAGCATGTGTGTGAAATGAAGTGTAGTGTGAATAACCCACATATAGTTGAATCAAACACTAAATTGTTTGAATTTTAAGAAGACTTGATATTAGAAAGATAGGTATTATTTTTATATTTTTACATGGGCTACCTAGGGCCACCCATTTTTAATAAATTTCCTATACTACTAAAATTCCCCACATGTGAAGCATGAAGTGAAGACCACATATTGTTGAAATTATCCACTTGTAAAATAGATCCAAAATTATGAAATACTAAAAATATTCATGGCCTAAGTAAGGACTCAACCATATATGTATATCCTTGTGTACCACCTAGACACTTTGAGCCATCTACTCTTATTGACTTGACATAGATTTGCATTTATAGCTATCTTATATTTACATGGTAGAGAAATTTATTTGTGGAAATTGAAGAGAGGGTTAGTAGTCATAGCACACTATATGGTATGACATGTAGAAAACAAAGATGAAAATTCAAGAAAAAAAAGTAGTTCACAATTAGTTATTTCTATCATATATTTATTTTCATAGAATTATAGATTTTTGCCTAAGCCATAAATGACTACTCAATTTAAACATAAACCTTGTTCAAATGATAAATTACAAATAAATTGATATAACCTGCATAGTATCACCTACTTTTATTGGTGTGGGCATATTGAACTTGATGCTTGAAGGAGTTCAAATAAAATGTTCACAATTGTATGTAGTAATTTGTGTGTGAACCACATTAATGCTTCAATACTAGTGAACTGCTTGGGACAATACTTCCAAGAAGTGCAATTGCAATGATCAAAGATTAAACATGAAATAAAAAATTCAATTAGTGACAATTGGTTAACATGGAGGCAAATCCCTCAATGAAATGTAAACTCACATATGCAAAATGTCATGGCCTTGACAAGGCATGAGAACTATTTGAAAAAATTCCTCAATCAAGAAATCACATTTCATTAAATGTCATACCTTGTAAACTAAAATAAAAACTAGATATGTCTAATAAGCTATTGCAATATTTAGGAAATTGAAATTACAAGGCATAAAACCAAAACTCAGTGATATTTACCAATGTCCTTGTGTTTATTGAAATGTAAGCTTTAAAGTTGGGTATGAAAATCCATCAAGAAATAATAGAAAGCATTTTTTTGAGTCAAATATTGCATTTATGCATGTGTTGATAGAAGTGTATGAAAATGTGGATGAATGCCAATGGCATCAAAGTTACTAGATAAAATGTCTCAATGTGATATGGTTTCATGGAATACAAATTCATAGGATATGCACAAAATGGTTAAGTTGATGTCTTAGAGATTTTTGTGTACATGTAAAATCAATTGTGATACATTAATTTCATTATTAAATTATCATTTGTGTGTATCAAGTATTTTCAAAATCCAATGACTTTTAATATAACCATAAATCATGTTGTCAAAATCTATAATACATTCAAATTATGAATTGTTTGTAATTTAATTATAACTTCTAATTTTAAATAATTAATATTGAATAATTTTAATTCCCCTTATGTCTTTCTCTTGTGTTGTTTCATTATTTTTTAGGGGTTTTAGTTTCATTCTTTGGTGAGATGGTCTCCTTCTTCATTTGGTGCAGATTCAATGCAGCTCTTTCTAGGTCTCAAGAGGGTTGAGCTTCAAGTTTTTAATACTATGACCTTGGTGGAATGATGGTTTTCCCTCCTTGTTGATTCTGTGAGTCTCTAAATATATGTGGTTGGTCTCCCCCCTAGCTTCTATTCATTTTATTTGTTGTTCTAGTTGTTAAACCCTTTGTGGATGTTGAAGCTCTTATTTCTATTGAGGTTTGTCTCCTTTTTAGTGTCTCTAATTTCTTTGGTCTCTTTTATGTTGGTGTTCTTGGATCTTCCTTTGGAAAGGATGCTTTCTTTATTTCTCTTGACATTCCATTCACCTTTGTTTCTAAAGGTTTTGGTTTTCGCCTTTTTGTTTAGAGTTGTAGCTTTCTTATGGTTTTCACAATGTAAGTCTCCAATGGAGGTTAAGAGTACTCTTGTAGAGGTGGAGTTGTCTCCTATGGAGGTGGAGATTGTTGTTGTGGATGTTGTGGGAAGATTCTAGTTGCCTCTATTCATATTCCTATTAAGGTGCAATTTTCTCTTATTGTGGTGGAGTGTGAGGTTGCTAGATTCTTATGGCTTTAGAAGAAAGGGTGTCCATACCTCCCATTCTAATAAAGGGGAGCTCTCTCCTCTAGAGGTGGAGATTGAGTTGGTTTCTTGGCCTGGATGGAGTTTTAAGAGGCTTATGACTCCCTTGCTTTTCCTTTCTGTTGTGGTGAGTTGGGTGATGGGGATTCTCCACATCTTTATGGTTGTTATTTTTCATGGCTTGGTGTACTTTTGTTGAGTAGCTGGATGAATAATGTTTTTTTTATTTTTTCTCATTGTTTTTTTCTTTCTTGGTCTTAGCTTTGGTCTTGATGATCTTATTGGTTTGATGACCTAGCTAGCTACTTTTGGTAGGATGATGAGGGCTTCCTACATAATCATGAGATGTTTGCTTGGGATTGGTTATATTTTATCCGAGTGGTTGGTTTATTGTAGCCTAGTTATTTTAGTCTATGTGTGTAGTTAGTTAGAGGTCAAGGTCTCTAAAAAGCCTAGTTGTAAATGGCTCTAGGTTCCCTTCAAAACCTAACTTCTACAACTTGAGTTGTATTGCCCATCTTCTAGTGTTTGCTACTATTTAGCTATTGGTTGTACATGTTCTATCCTTTGGTAGTTGGTCGCGCCCACAAAAGGATATGAAAATCACGGTAAAACCTATCCTAGGAATTGGACATTACAACAAGTGACTAATATCTCCTCATGGACGTTCATTTACTTGTCAAAACAGGGAATGTATACTTTGAATGGAGCAACACAATATATGCACTAAGAACTAGTTTCAGTCACAACTTAACAGAAATAAATACTTGGAAAGAGATTCTAACTATGCTATAGGAAAGTAATACAAAGTTCTTTTAACTCAACCATAATTTAACCAAAGTAGAAATCATATCAGCTACGACTAAAAGACAAACTATGAACTAGCCTTATGCTGCAGGAACAGACACAGGGATGCATTCCCGATGCTGCAGGAACAAAATAAGATTGAGTTTGCATAGAAACTTCAAAGATGAAATCTAACTGATGATCAACAGAAAAGGAACAGGTAACTAACTACAAATACTTACTAAGTGGGCCCCCTTAGCAAGCATCAACTAATTACGCAAGTGTTGAACTCAGAACTTCATCAATCTTTATTCATAAACTTAGAATGGTATACATTGTTCTATTGATATGAGAACTAACAACAAACTTTGTCTCTTGTCATACAGATTCTGCTTTTTATTTATCACACTAACTCTTACATGATATCTTTCTATCTCCCTATGCTTCTATGCTTGCTCACTCACACAAGAGGAGCACTTATTTAAAAATAGGAAAACAACTACTAACTAACCCTACCCGAGAAAGACGTGGATATGAAATGTATCCTGAAATCGAGGAACAGACTTCATAGATGATTTTATCTATTCAATCTGACCCAGAGAGAATCTAGCACTCCACTTTTTCCAGATTGACTGACATTTAAAATCCTTCCCAACAGTTTCGGTCAAAGAGTCTTCACCAGAGCTTCCTCGAAGTCATGCAGGAAATGGACTTTACTGCAAGGTCGAGATCGGCTGCGCTTGACTCAATCATACTTTCTTCAACAACCTAGGAAACACAAGGTAACAAATGTGAAAGAAAAGGTGCATGGCACATACACAATATTCGTTCATTAATCACATATTTAA
This sequence comes from Sequoia sempervirens, assembly GCA_007258455.2. Classification (NCBI taxonomy): domain Eukaryota; kingdom Viridiplantae; phylum Streptophyta; class Pinopsida; order Cupressales; family Cupressaceae; genus Sequoia; species Sequoia sempervirens. The sequence goes on along the minus strand of VDFB02022477.1, from coordinate 12,864 downwards.
ATCTATTTCATCATTCAAAAACTATATGTGTTATATCAGTCATTTAGGGAGTCAAACGAGGTAATAAATGTAGACATGTCATCATGATAAGCTATAGGAACATGAAAGTGTATTGCTACAGGATATACCCCATTAAAAGGTTTCAAAAGAGTTTAAACAACCATAAACAATAAAAGTGAGAGTAATAAAAGTACACCAAGATATCCAAATCATGAGCATATTTTGGGCTCATCATTTTGCCCCCTACTTAACCCAATGCTGGTCCTCTGGCATTACACTTTCTAGTGGTCTCTCTGAAATTAGTGGTTGTAGCATGACTCTGAAATGGAGTTCCAAATTTGTAACAAAAACCTCTGAAACTTTGCCACCTTTCAGACCTACGAGCTTCAGTATCTTCATTGATATTTGTAGCTTGGTAAGGATAAAGGGGCCACATTAGCACAGGAGGTCTAAATGTCAATGGCAACCATAGTTTCAAACCTCTTTTGAAGTCCCAATTGTATGTATCTGCTTGATCATTTGAGGGCTGCCATAAAATTCAAGGGCCTGTGAGGCTCAGATCTTCTTAACCCAATAGTTAATCTCTCCCACCTCTTCTCAATCCTAGAGTATGATAACCTCCAAAACAAGTATGGTTGTTCCTGAAACTCATCATATCCCTATTTTCTAAGATCAAATATTTTCATCCTGGCTGTATTATTATGAAAGCCATATGCCAGAGTAAACTAGGTTTTCAACATTGCATGGGGGTCTGAACTCTCAGGGCGCAATGGAACAGGCTCATTCCTTTCGGCTTCTTCATATGTTTCCCATTGCCTACCATAATTTGCTTCATTTGCTACCCAAGACATAAGTGATCTCAAATGGATGTCGCCAATGTATAGTAGGGGATTCCACTCTATTTCAAATGGAATTATAAAGCCATGTAAATAGAATTCACACAAAGAATTTCCTAGCCAATTAGGAGCTGCCTGGTATGCGTCATATAATTCTCTAGTAGTGTGAATAATAGGATCTTAATTTCTAGAAATTCTCATTAGCTGGAACCATAAGAATTATTCCTTGAGGCACATAACATAAAATCTAGGTGGTGGTCTGCACTCCATAATCTGACCAGTTACTTTCAACATTTCATCCATTTTCTCCTTTAACTCCAGAATTTCCTCTTTCTGACTTTCAATTTCCTTTTTTAGTTTCTTCTTTTCTTCCTCCCATAGACTTTCTTGCATTTCAGTCTGGGCTAGGTGGCAAAAATTTAGGGTTTGCAATGTAACTGGTTTCCATGTAGCTTTGACATATTCCAAAAACTAAATCAAAAATATCTTTTTATAGACAATAATGGCTTGACAGGTTGTAGGGGGAAATGTAGCTTCACTGGTCACGTCCAATTGTTCAGTCTATTCCTTCTCTTGCTACAGGATGAATTCCTATTGCTGCAGTGGAGAAGACTGTGCTTCCTCTGAAATTTGCATAGCAGCAGCAGCCAAGTCATCAAGACCTGGTACCCCTCTTTCATTATGCTCAATTTCCCTTGTCTTAATTTGTTCCTCTTTAGGAACGAATGAACTCTGTGCAGCACTCTCAGACACATTCTGAGAAACATCATATTTAAACCCTTGCCCTGTTCATAGTTTTTCCTTAGTTGAACTCAACTCTTTGCTGAAAATCCAAAAAATTCCCTTTCTATTTCCCTTTCTGTTATGGTTCTTTTCTGTCGTGCCGTCACTTTTCTCTCTTTTTCCAAAATAAACTTTTTGAACAAGCAGTTTTAATTATAATTTACAATGACAAACATGCAATGAAAAAGACATGTGATCATATTTAGAAAGTACCAAAAAAATAATAAAGAAAGGTTATTTGAGCAATTGTGGCAGCGGCGAAAAGACAAGTTTAAAAAGTGGATTATCCCGCCCCCTACTTAGAGTATGACATGTGTCCTCACATGTACTAAAGAATAGGCAGAGATTGAGTAATAATGATTGATACAGACATAGTAGTAAATGAATAAAATCAAATAAATCAAATATGCAATAACAAAAGATATGGCGTACCTTTCAATAAATGCTTATATCTATTGAGAAAGATGACGGCTTCAGCATGAGTTGACTATTGGGAATGATATCATAATTAAGGGTGGTGTAGATGAATGAGGTGGATGGGTGACGTGGGCAAATGAAATGAATGGATGGAATGGATGGATGGAACAGAAGATAAAGAAGTGAGATGTGGCAACAAGTGGAAATGAAGAAAAAGGGGTTTTCTTAAAAAGGAAACCTTTATTATGAGCATGCTTTTCAAAATTACAGTGAAGCTGTAGGAGAAAGGCTAAAGCCTTCGGTTGGAGGAAGATTAATGGCAAGATCCTGAACAAACTGTTGCATGAATTCTTCTTTTGAGACTAGTTTATGGTACAACCGGAGGCGGTGTCCATTAACTATCAGCTTGAATCTAATAGGATCAATTGTAACAAGTTGAACTGAACCATTAGCAAATACATTTTCAATTTCATACAGGCCCAACCATTGGGTTTGCAATTTTCCTAGACTGTCCTTGTATCATGAATCATAAAGCAAAGCCCAATCTCCTACTTTGAATTTATTTTCCTTAATGTATTTATCATGCCACCTCATTCGCCGATTATGTATTATCTTAGTGTGCTATAGGGCATTCTTTTGGAGTTCACCCAGAGCATTGAGCTACATGATTCTGTCCTTTTGTGCATTTGTTAAGTCCATGTCCATCTCTAATGTTGTTCTGAGAGTCTTGTGTTCAAATTCTATTGGTCACAGTTGTTTTACCATACACCATTTCAAAAGGTGTATATCCTGTAGCAGTCTTCCAGGTAGTACGGTAGGCCCATTTAGCTTCTAGTAACCTTGTGGCCTAGTCCTTCCTATGCAAATCTACAGTTTTAGTCAAAATGGCCTCTATGTCCCTATTAGTGACCTCAACCTAGCTATTGGCCCGGGGGTGATAAGGAGTTGATTACCTGTGCCATATATTGTATTCATTGACTAAACCTGTGATAATTGTAGAAGTAAATTGTGCTCCTTGATCTGTCACTATCTCCCTAGGAACACCAAACCTAGTAAATATTTCCTCATAGAGGAATTTGGCCACTTTATTATCCCTAGCATGTTTCATAGATTTAGCCTCTACCCATTTTGTGACATAATCTGTGCATATAAGGATGTAGGACTTACCATTGGAAGGTGGGTCAATTGGTCCCATAAAATCCAGTCCCCATTTGTCGAATGGTGTAACTACAATCTGTGGAAATAGAGGCATCTCATCAGAGTGAGTTGGTCTTCCCATTCATTGGCATCTATCACATCTCCTGGTATATTTGGCTGCATCTCTATGCAAAGTTGGCCAATAGTAACCAATATTTAAAATTTTCATTGCTGTCCTTTTGGTAGCAAAATGTCCACCACATGGCTCATCATGGCTTCCATGCAGTATATTATGAGTGTCCTCCTCTGGTACACATCTCCTCATAACGTAATCTGGCCCTGTATAAAACATGCAATTTGCAATCCAAGAAAAGTTAAAGCTTTTCTCTACCAATAATCTCTTTTCCTTAGGGGAGAATTGAGGAGGAGTTCTTCCTGTTGCTAGATAATTTGCTATATTAGTATACGATGGGTGAATAACCTTGATTGCAAATAGGTGCTCATTAGGAAAGGAGTCTTCAGTAAGTGCAGAGTCATCTTGCCTTTGAATTCTAGAAAGGAAATCAGCAACTACGTTGGCTTTACCTGGCTTGTCCACAATTGTAATGTCAAATTCCTGCATCAGCAATAACCATCTTGCCAATCTCCCAAATATTGAGGCTTTGTTCATGAGATACCAGATTGTTGCATGATCAGTGTGGAAAAATATCGGATAACCAGTGATGTAGTGCCTGTATTTATTGAGGGCGTAGATGGCTGCCAACATTTCTTTTTCTGTAACAGTGTAGTTTAATTCAGCCCCTTGCAGATTTTTGCTTATGTAGTAGAGTGCATGCTCTGTCGAACCAACTTTCTGCCCTAACACTGCTCCAATTGCATAATCTGATGCATTAGTATGAATATGAAATGGAAGTGACCAATCAGATCCCTTCAGAATAGGTGCCTATGTGAGGACAACTTTCAAGTCAAGAAATGTTTTTTCATATTCCTCTGTCCAAGAAAACTCTGCATCTTTCTTCAGCAGACTGTATAAGTGGCCTGCTATTTGGCTAAAGTTCTTGATGAATCTCCTATAGTATCCAGCATAGCCTAGAAAACTTCGTACCTCTTTCTGCTTAGCAGGAGAGGGTAGCTTAGAGATGACCTCAATCTTAGCAGGATCAACCTGAATTCCTTCTGTAGAAATATAGTGACTGAGCACTATTCCCTCCTGCATCATCATGTAGCACTTTTGACTATTCAGCAATAGGTTGTGATCTTCCCATCTCTGTAGTACTTTCTCCAAGTTGGCTTGGGCTTCCTCAAATGTCATACCATAAACAGTAAATTCATCCATGTATATTTCCATGCAATCATTTGAGATGTCTGAGAAGATACTTATGACTGCCCTCTGAAAAGTTGCAGGAGCATTACAAAGACCAAAAGGCAAAACTGAATAGGCAAATGTTCCCCAAGGGCATGTAAAAGTAGTATTTTCCTGATCCTCATGAGCAATCTTGATTTGATTGTACCCACTGAAGCCATCCAACAATAAGAAATACTTTTTCCCTATTAAATTATCCAGAACTTGATCAATGAAAGGAAGAGGAAAGTAATCTTTCTTTGTTGCCAAATTGAGCTCTCTGTAATCAACACATACCCTCCATTTCCCTCCTTTCTTAGGAACGATGACCAATGGGGAGACCCACTGACTATCGGAGATTGGGTAGATAAAGCCAGCTGTTAACATTTTTTGCAATTCTTCTTTAACAATTTCTCTCAAAGTTGGATTAATTCTTCTTTGAGGCTGCCTGATAGGTTTGAAGTCACTGCTAATATATAGAAGCAGGCTATCTTCACTCTGGAGCTGGGAAAATGGATCAGTTTGTAGCATCATTAACTAAGCTAATGAATTGACTTCTTTAGTTTCCTCTCCTAGATCTGGCCAAATTGGTTGAGACAGATTTGACAGAGGTTGTGCAAGTGGGTATAAAGCCAATTTCTTTCTTGACTGACCATCAAAAATTGTCATGTCTCCTGAATGACATCCTATAAGGGCATCAACTGTAGCTAACCAGGGTCTGCCTAGGATAATAGGATATCCTCCTAAGGTTGCCTTAGTGGACAATATGGTGAAATTAGTAGGATATTCCCAAGATTCAAGGGTGACAATGACATCTTCAATCACTCCATCAGGTGTAACCATGGAACTATCAGCAAGCTGTAGGACAGCCAGTGTAGACTTAATGTTTGGGATATTCAAACACTCCATAGTGTGCTTGGTCATCACATTAATGGTTGCACCAAGGCCAACCAAAACATTTCTTACTACCTGACCATTGATATTTATTTTGACTACAGGACTTCTAGGATCAGTATACTTTGGAATGACAACCTTCCCCAACATAATATCAGCTAACTGTCCTAGAACATGGATAGTTTTGGGATCCTTCTTCTTTCTTCCTTGTTTCTTTAGGTAGGCCTCTTTAATGGATTTTCCATAGATTGGAACAACTTTAATAGCTTGAAAAAGAGGAATTTGAACTTGAACATTCTTCAACTGCTCTAGAATATCAAAAGTAGGCTCTTCAATGGTCTTGGGTGTAGTCATTTGCAATCTTTGAGGAAAAGGTGGTGTAGCCTGAGGCTGCAGGATAGGTTCCTTAGAGGCAGTAATTGGTACAGGAATATCTTTTGCATGATCAGTAGATTGCTCAGTAGCAGAGTCTGGAATCTCTGTAATTATAGGTGGTTGTGGAGCAGGGAGAGTGGTTCCAGACCTAAGACAGATATTATTGATATCCAAGGCATAAGCTGGATACTGGTTGGCTTATACAGAATACATAGGTTATTGTTGTTGCTGCTTATTATTAGGATTTGGCAATGGTTGAGTAGGCATAGGCATTTGTTTTGGAGGACCAGTATTTGTTGCAAGTGCTGCAGGAGGAGGCATAAGGGCCGGAGGTTGTGGCTGCTGAAACTGTAGGAATCCAGGAGGTTGGTTTTACCATTGCTGAGGGCTTCTCCGTTGAGGGTTCTACTGCCAGTTACCTGGAGGTGGAGTCCATTGTGGTTGTGGTTGTTGCCAACCTCCTTGAGGGGGTTGCCATTGAGGGCTCTGATAGTTTGGCTAGTATGATTGAGGAGCATTCTAAGATGGAGATGGACCATATGTAGGTTGCCATTGGTTATTATAATTAGAGTAAGGATTACCAAAATTCAAAGGATCTTGAGGCATACCTTGTCTTGGAGTCCATGTTCTCCTTTGTGCAACAAAGAAGACTTGGTCATCATCACCCTCTATCATCTTAAAATCAGTAGGTAATTGTTTAGCCTCCATGTTAGCCACCATCTTGCATCTGCAGTCACGTTTCTTCTGTCTACAATGTGGATAGAACTCAGCTAGCATTGTTTCAGCCTCTGTATGTTTCTTGTGAGCTTGCATGGTATCCAATTGTGTAGCCATGTTGTTTATGATGTCCTGCTTGAAATCAGATAGCGAATTTGTGATCTCCATCCGGGAAACTCCACTGGAAGAAGACTTGCCCACTATAGCTTGATGACCTCTACCCTTCTTCACATTTGCTTGGGAGTAATTGAGACATATCTACTTGATATCATCCCAAAATGCTTGGGTTATATCCCCTCCTCCCATCAGGTCCAGGGCGTCTATACAGGTATCACTGATTCCTCTTAGAAAAAGTAGTTTCTGAGATTCTTCGTTGAGAGTGTGGTTTGAATTCTTTTTCAGGGAAAACAAGAATCTTGAGATATAATCCTCCAAACTTCCATCCTCCTTCTGTTGAATTCTGAATATATCATCACCTTTACTACCACTCTTACAATATTCCTTGTATTTCTTAAGAAATTTTGTTTGCATGACTACCCAACTATCAACAACACCTCTTCCCAAACTCATGAACCATCTGAAAGCTCCCTCTTTCAAGGTAGCGAGAAATAATTTCAATTTGTGAGCATTTGTAGTGTAGTCATAACTGCGACAAAGGATATCAAACTCAAATAGGAAAGTTTCTGGGTCCTCCGTAACTAGGCCATAGAACTTGCGAAGTAATGAAGAAGGAATATTTTTAAGGTTATCAGTATCTTGCTGGGAAACAATGGGAAACTCAAAAGCAGGAGGTGGATTAGTTGGATTATGTGCCATATTTGCTTGCTGGAATATCATAGCAAATGGATTTTCCTTAGGTTCTTCGTCAGCTGGGCCAAATGGCAATTCAACAAGTAGGTTTTCAGGGAGAAACCTTCCCAACGCATCTCTTCTTCTATGCATGCAATAGAATGAATGGTGATTTAGAAGGATTTTGAAAAATTCTAGATTAACAAACTAAACTAATGCTAAAAATGACTTCTGACAGGTTCTTAGCTTGACACCATCCCCAGCAACGGCGCCAAAAATGGTCGTGCCCACAAAAGGATATGAAAATCATGGTAAAACCTATCCTAGGAATTGGACATTCCATCAAGTGACTAATATCTCCTCATGGATGTTCATTTACTTGTCAAACCAAGGAACGTATACTTTGAATGGAGCAGCATAATATATGCACTAAGAACTAGTTTCAATCACAACTTAATGGAAATAAATACTTGGAAAGAGATTCTACCTATGCTATAGGAAGGTAATACAAAGTTCTTTTAACTCAACCATAATTTAACCAAAGCATAAATCATATCAGCTACGACTGAAAGACAAACTATGAATTGGCCTTATGCTGTAGGAACAGACACAAGGATGGATTCCCGATGCTGTAGGAACAATATAAGACTGAGTTTGCACAGAAACTTCAAAGATGAAATCTAACTGATGATCAATAGAAAAGAACAGCTACCTAACTAACTATAGATACTTACTAAGTGGGCCCCCTTAGCAAGCATTAACTAATTACGCAAGTGCTGAACTCAGAACTTCATCAATCTTTATTCATAAACTCATAATGGTATACATTGTTTTGTTGATATGAGAACTAACAACAAACTTTGTCTCTTGTCATACAGATTCTACTTTTTATTTATCACACTAACTCTTACATGATATCTTTCTATCTCCGTATGCTTCTATGCTTGCTCACTCACATAAGAGGAGCACTTATTTAAAAATAGGAAAACAACTACTAACTAACCCTAATAGAGAAAGACGTGGATATGAAATGTATCTTGAAATCAAGGAACAGACTTCATAAATGAGTTTATGCGTTCAACTCGACCCAGAGAGAATCTAGCACTCCACTCTTTCTAGATTGACTGACATTTAAAATCCTTCCCAATAGTTTCGGTCAAAGAGTCTTCACCAGAGCTTCCTCAAAGTCATGCAAGAAATGGACTTTACTGCAAAGCCGAGATTGGTTGTGCTTGACTCGATCATACTTTCTTCAACAACCTATGAAACATAAGGTAACAGATGTGAAAGAAAAGGCGCATGGCACATACACAATATCCTTTCATTAATCACATATTTAAATCTATTTCATCATTCAAAAACTATATGTGTTATATCAGTCATTTAGAGAGTCAAACAGGGTAATAAATGTAGACATGTCATCATGATAAGCTATAGGAACATGAAAGTGTATTGCTACAGGATATCCCCCAATAAAAGGTTTCAAAAGAGTTTAAACAACCATAAACAATAAAAGTGAGAGTAATAAAAGTACACCAAGATATCCAAATCATGAGCATATTTTGGGCTCATCAGTAGCCTACTCATTCTAGATAGGGTTTGGGGTCCCTCTATAACCTATTTTTAAAAGGTTTTGGGTTCCTTCAAAACCTATTTTCCCCCTCTAATAAAAACATACATCACTAGCACAAAACTCATAAAATTCATCCTTCACTACATCATATATCACTATTGCATTCTAATAAGGATTTCAAAATAAAGATGTTTACACACTGTCAATAATTCCATATCCAACACAACTTATGCACACCATACTATCCCTAAAGTAAAGATCAAATAGAGGCTTCAAATAAAACCATCCTAAAAATACTAAAAAATACAGTCAATGAAGCTACCCATGATTAAAATTTACAAACTCAATCTCGTTCTTAGGGCTTACCATAGTAGTATCCAAATACCCGCTAGTGCAACTCCATATTCACTAGTGTTTGGATTTAAACCCATTTTTCTAATCAAGGTCAAGTTCCCATCAATCAACATATCTTTACAACATCTCCTCATTGAAGAAGAATATCAAGTTGCACACTTACAAGAGTATAATTACTAGATGAAATGCACATCAAAACCTTGAATCATCTATATGCATATCAAAATCACCTCCATCGTAGTTATATTAAGAATATCAAAACCCATCAATTTGAGCTTGACGACTTGGTACTTAAGGAAAATCAAATAATTTCCAAGACAAAGAAAAGAAAGGTAAATTCAAACTTAATTACTTATGACCTTTCATTATTACATATTAGAATGGATCACGAGATTACCAAATTGCCACACTAGAGGGTCAAAAAATTGAAGAGCCTATGATAAACATACAACTCAAGAGGTTCTATTCCTGATCCTTAGAATATCCCAAAAAATTAATAAAAAAAGAAATTAGAAAATAAAAAATAAAACAAAATACTAAAGAGAAGTAACCTCTCCAATGATGAAAATCACCTTGGTGGCACCTTAGGAGAGTACGATGGTGAAAACCTATTTAGCCACCATGTGTAGAGTCAAATCCACCATCTACTAAGACTCATCCCACCCATCCACCCAATCATATATTTTTCTACAAGTAAAATGTATAGTTCTTCACACTCTTTACTTCTAAAATCATTCACTTTCTAATCCATTCCCACCCACATATCTATCATGGTTTTTCCTTGTGTCACTCCATCTCACCTTCCTCTATTTATAACACTTTTTAACCTTTATTTTTCACTCCTCAAACTAGTAGTACCAAGATCATCTACATTGGGAAAATTGGCATTCCATTAAACCCTCACCACATCACAATGGATTGTATTCTTACATTAACGGATCTCCATAAACTATAACATAATGGCTTGTATTCTTACATTAATGGTGCCCTCCCCTACCCTAATCATGGTTTGATAAAGGAAAATGAAATGGGGGAACTTTCTATCATGAAAAGGTAGGATCACCACCTCCTCACAAGTCATTATTCATATCATGTTTGTGCAAAATTAACTTATCACCCAACCTCTGATACACAATCCTTTCCTTTATTTTTAGGATTTTTATCTACATTTGTCATACATAAAACCCACTGTACCATCTTATTTTATGACTTCAATCCACCTCACCTAAAATTATAACCCATTTCATTTTCAACACCTGTCACAAATATCTCCTATGTAGATCTACCAATCCAATGAGTACTCTCAACATTTACCTCTCAACAAAAATTCACTAAACAAATGCATCAAAAATATCCTCCAACATCAAGCCTCTCATGAGGAGGATCTTCATTAACTTTCCCATCATCATTATTTTTATAGTCTCATTCCTAGCACTTCCCCACAAACCCACCATACACCCATTCACCTCAGTCATTATTTACCTACCCACTCATTTATTCAAAACCATTTGTTGGACATTGGGGCAATAATAAAGCCATGTTGAGGGATCCAATTTAGGTAGACATTTCCAAAACACTTATACATGTGACATTAAGCTTACATACCATGACACTAATCTTAAATTCCAAGTCACTAAGCTTACATCCCATGACACTGAGCTTGCATCCCACGAAATTTATCTTTTCCCCATTACATTGAACTTAATATAATTTAAGTTACATATCAAAACATGGACTTGACACTGCATATCACAAAATATGACCTAGAACCACCTAAAAACAATAACCAATCACCATATTCAAGGCCTACCAACTTTAACCAATCAATCACACATGCCTTTAGGGATGAATCCTTCCCAAGATATGAATAATCCAAAAACATCATGCATTCTAATTTGGAAAGAGATATGATGACCATATGAATTAATTGTTACTTGGTCTTTTGTGTTGATTTCATCTTTTGAACTATGCTTATACCTACTTGAGACCATTGAGATCTTTTTTATATCTTTGTGTGTTTTGAAAAATATATAATGGGGCATAGTCTTTCTTCATGTATGTTGTGTTTGATGGCTATCTTTTACATGACCACTGAGGCTTATTTTCATATTGAATGTCTAGGTATGAATATATTGGTTATAATTCTTTGCATATTATCACAAAGCCCATGTCCAATACTTTTGTACATAAGGATATCTTCATTACTTTAATACCCCAAATGACCTATTAGGGTTGTATTAGTACTTTCATGCATAAGAAAACTATTTCTTTAAGATTCAAGCCCAAGCAAAGGTGCCACTCTTGTGTTTTCTTTTTGGGGATTTCACATATCCTATGGTGTTATATTTTGTACTCACACTATATTATAAATTTTCATGGGGATTTGTATAGTGCATTAATTTTTCCTTCACATACTTGTCAAGTGACCATCCCTTGATGACAACAATGAGCCCTAGTGATTGTCATTTCATACGTGTGTGTCTTATTTTACACATCATTTTTTTAGTTGTGGGTAATTTCTTGTACATATTTCAGATGTTATTTATTCTCCTTCATGCACTACATCATGAAACATAGTTGTAGTTGACCCAGTCATCTCTCCCAATTAGTGTTATGGGGGGGTTTCATACTATTGATTCTAATACTTCCTTAGTTTCACTTTAGAGTAATCTATGTATCTAGTATTATGTGAAATACTTGGTCATAAGAATCCATATATATTCAAAAATGAAATATAAAAAATGATCAACACTATAATCATCATCATGTATGAAATAAGGTAATTTATTCAAAAAAATGAATCTATGTAAGTAGGACTAACATGACATGTAAGAGAGATATCATCACAAGGTCTAATAATATCATGTATACATGAAGAAGATATGATACCACTGATAGTAGTCATAGTGAAGGTCTCACATAATATATATACTTGATAGATGCTCAACATTATCAAAAAAATCACAAAATGTGCATGTAAGAATTCCTAGTAGAAGAGGATAGACAATAGCCAATTCAAAAAAGTAGAATAATAATGCGGTTTAAAACAACACCTCTATGGAAATCATATTCCTATACAAAGTATTCAAAGTCACAAGTCTAACAAGGATGTACCTATCATATGTTATTAAAGAAAAAAATATGGTTAAATATAAAATATATATGTGTGAGAATTAGTCAAAGAGAAAGATCTTTAAAAGATCCATAAGTTATATTATGCTAGGGTTGGTCAATGTGATAAGAGATTTTTCAAAATGCAATATCCAAATTCTAATAAAAGTACAATAAGAATGTGTAAATCAAACCCTAGAAACATAAAAATAAATGATAGTAAAGCAAGGTCAAATCTAAAATATCCTAGAATTAGTTCAACTATAAGCCTAAGGTCAAATCCCATGGGGTGAAAACATGAGTGGTTTCACATTAAGTTTGCCAAAAATTTAAAGAAAAAATAATATTTTCCAATGATTGATCTAGGCTAATCAAACGAAACACACATCGAAATTGAACCAACCTAGATTAACTAAATGAGAATTAAGACAAAATATTTCAAAATATTAAATAGTTAAATGCTAAGCTAGGAAGGTAAATGTGAAGGATAAAGGGTACTTAGCTATAAAGCTAATACGAGTGAATATGATGTGGCA
>VDFB02022476.1:0-46571 GCA_007258455.2 Sequoia sempervirens | reverse complement strand
TTTGGTAAATTGTGCTAGAACCTGTTTCTGACAAAAGGCTACTCAAAAATGCAAAAAAACTCAAAATTGACCGTGTGGTGGGACTCATTCGCCATCCATGGTGAATGAATCCACTTTTGAATTCCTATATTTTCAAAAGTGGATTTTGAAGCTTTTGATCTACACTTCGATGTTCTATGGGTGTCCACTTCTGAAATTGTTGGATTCGGATTTGAAAGTGATTTTTTGTTGATTCTTTGACTTGAATGATGAAGGGATGACTTGAATGACTTTGAAATGCAATATTAAATGATTCCTAAGCCTCCAAGATGTCTAAATCTACAAACACATAAGAATAAAAAGAAGAGATGTTGATTGTTAGGGCATGGGGGTTTTCCTTAGTAAAACCCCTTTTAGGTAATTAAACCAAAGAGATGAAACGAAGTAATGAAACATGCAACAATGGAGATTTTTACCTTTCTGTGATGATTTATCTTGAAATTCTATAGCAATACATGAAGATTCATCGCTTGAATGCTTTAGAAAGCTAACTTGATGACTTCTAATGAAGAAACCCTAGCTTACTTGACTTGGATGAGAAGATAGTTGATGAATTAATGATAAGAGATATGAAAATGAGTTGTTAGATGTAAAAATGAGGATTAAAACACTTATTTATAGACAATTGTGCCTTAGTACCCGATAATACCTCATCACAGGTCAACATGTAGTGAATATAAAGTTAATTTCACTTTATTTCCTACTTAAAGGTCAAAATGAGGCCAAATAGGACCTATTCACCACACATGGTGAATGGGTCCCACCTAGATGGGACTAATTAACCATGCATGGAAAATGGGTCCAACAAGGGCCATTCAGACAGCTAAGAAGCCAAGGAACAAGGAAATAAGGTTTAAATTACAACTTTATGAGGTATTTGATCAATTAAAGCCACGAGATGAACAATATGGGTTAATTAGGGCCTATTAGTGATGATGTATATGCTGCATAGGGCTTGGGACACAAAATTCAATGTGAAAGTGTGATTAAATACACTTTACAACACTAGAATTAGGACCACATAGCCTAGAAGGGCACAAAAACCAATGTGAATGTGCAAGACACATTACAAGACTAATTTAACATTAGGTTTACATTAAGAGCATTCTATATTGGTGTAATAATTTTATTAAACAAATTTTATAATGTTGAATTAGGGAGAAGTAGGTTAATTAACTCTAGAAAAGTGTGAAAGTCCTTTACATTACTTTTACAACACCTTTACAAGACATTGTTAAATGCATGTTATTTGATTTATAAGGGTCCAAGACCTAGTCTGGATGGATAAAATGCCTCGCAACACTAGATTAAGACCACATTATTTCCAATTATTGTAAATTAAATCCCATGTCAAGGAAAGGGTCCTTTTTTTCTACGACACATTTAGCCCCGACTTTAGTGAGAGGATGAACCTGCTTCAAACTCAAACTAAAGTAGCCATTCAAGAGAGATCCACATGTAGGGAAAGCCTCCAAGATAAAAAATCATATAGAGGAAAAGACTAAAAAAGAATAAAATATGTACTCACTCTGGGCCGACAAAACTACTTGGTTGTTCGTCGGGTGAGAAAGGCCAATGATATACTGACTCTAGGGCCACTGAAGTAGTTTTGCATGAGGTGAGAAAGTAAAAATGTAAGATACATATGCTAGTTTGTATGCACTCACAAACACAAAGGTGGCTATGGGGAAAATTCATGTCGCTAGTTGGGCTTCCTGCTCAACCATGTTAAAGTTATACCACCTGATAAATTTAACAAGGCGCCACAAAGGTAAATGATTTTCAAGCTCCATGAGGTAAGAAAAACTTTGTATGCAAGACACTCATAAAAAAATGTTAATGCAGAAAAGTGTAAGGATTGTTCAAAGGGATTTTGTTTTGTTCGTGCTAGGTCTCATCTTAGGGAACATCATGCTCAATGTCTCCAAGAGAGGATAAGTACAAGATCTCATCCTAGGCAACATTTTACCTAATGCTTCCAAGAGATGGAATCAAAAGAAAAATAAAATCACACAATGAAATGTGAGTGGTTACGTATTCCCCCTACTTTAAAGTAGTTGCAAGCACCCGTACTGTGAGAAATTGTTTTAAAGTGACGTAAAAAGAGGACATGGGAGCTCATGAGAAAATCCCTATGCCAAGTCATATGTTTCCATTAAGCTACGTCATGAGAGAGAGTAGTATGTCATGCTGACTTAAGACATGTCATCCACATCCCAAGCTTGCTATTATGTATTCATGAAAATTTAATGACTAGCCAAAGGAGGCAACCACAAAGTGACATACGAGGACAAGGCTATCGAACCCCTTTCCTCCACTTAGTTCAGGACGAAGGTGAGCCGAAAGGGTTGGTGAAATTAATGCTAGAGTGAAAATTAATAGTAATTGGAGGAATTAGATGCCCCCACATGGGGAATCATACCAAAATCTTGAAAATGTTGTATTTTATGACTTAAAGTAGTGCATTCATTAGTGAAGTGACCATGAACTCTCTGATATGCGCAAAAGGAAGTCTTGTCATAACATTTCTTGCAAGTTCTTGGAGGGAGAGTGATCAAGTGATCTCGGAGGAGTCTCAACAAGATACCCTCTTTATCAATGGGAGAAAGTGGTCTTGTGGTGTGTTTCAAAGATACATCTTGCTTAGTAGTATATGTCATATCTTCACAAGTTTTACTAGATTACGAGATTTTATTCTTTCCATTATGGGAAGGTATGAAATCTAACGAATTGAAATCATGAAAATTTTGTGAGATGACATTGACATTAAGTGAAGGCGTAGGCATGTGTTGTATACTTGATGAAGGATGATGGTCAAGACCACTAGATGTTAAGGATAATTTAGAAGGGTGTTTCATGATAGTGTTGATGAAGGGTGGAGGTTTAGCGATCTCTATTATGGGAAAATAGCCGAGACCATGAGTTGTTTGTTATGTGAGGGGATCTATAGGGTTATGGATGCCTTCTTCGTTAGCACCACATCCTTTTCCATTATATCCAAGTCATTTCATAAACTCATAAACTTTTCCATAAAGCTTTTTCATAGCTCTTAGATTGGGTGATGTTCATTATTGTGTTCATCAAAGGTTGTGTAATTGTCTTCTTTGTCTAAAGTGGGTGAGGTGGATTCTTTCAAAAGGTCTTCCAAAGTTGGTGTTGATATGGTTGTTGTGTCATTTTTCATTTTTGGATCTTTGTGGATAATTTTGTATTCACCCATGAAGTCATGCTCAAATTTCAAGCAACCACAATCATCTTCAGAAAATGTCATGTGATGTTTAATGTTTTTTCCATCTTGTTGTGTATGTTATACTTTTATGGTTGGTGTTAATGTGCTCAAGGGGTTCTCATCGATTTTGGCAAGCTATAAGACACTATAAGGTTCAGGGTCAGCGTCAAGGGTGTAAACTATGTTTTTGTAAATGTATTTCATTTTTTGATGAAGAGTGGAGGGCACACCATTCATGGTATGAATCCATTATCTACCTAAGATAAGATTACATGAAATTTAATAACCTGGCATCACATAGATTGGTGCGTTTAAGCTGACCACTCCAATTGTAAGAGGCATAATGATTACCTCAAGCGAGTTATTTGCAACATTGTCAAATCATGTCATAGATAGAGAGTCATGTCGAATGGTGGATCTATGAATGCCAATCCTATCCAAAAGACTCACACTACACACATTAAGAGAAAACCCATTATCTATAAGAGTTCTCTTTATGCATGTTGTTTTGTATTGAGTGATGATCATGAAAGCTTCATTTTTTTTCCCACCTCCAAAGAGGGGGGCTCATGTTGATGGAAAGTAATGTCAAGATGCATGTTATGGATTAAAGTTGCCACATCATTTGGATTTGTACTATAATTTTTTTAAGTTTGTTTGAAGAATAGTGTTGTAAGTTGGTGAATTCTGAATTAAATCCCAAAGAGAAATTTTCACAGGAGTATTTTTTAGTTGTTCAACAAGACCATACTCCTTTGTGGGTGGTATGTAATGAGGAGCACTAGGTGGATTGGATAAAGGTAAAGTGGTTGAGGTTGGTTGCGGTGATTGAGTATTTTTGTGAGTGTCATATGTATGAGCAACAGTATTATCACTAGGTTGTTGCGATACATCAGTGTTAGGTGGGTATAAGGTGTGGCATGGTCGATTAGAGGGATGAAGCAGATGTGAGGGTGGGTAAAGGGTGAGTTTAGGTTTATGTTGAGGTTGTTGTTTATGTGAAGGTGGGTAGAGAATTAGAGGATTCTTTGTATGTCCCATAGGGTATGCATGCAGTTCATTGATCGAGGGGGATCTAATGGACAATTGTGCATTCATAACCTCAACAGTATTGGTTGGATGTATCTCTAAGGAAGGGAAATCAAGAACTACTTGTTTATCGAAGGAAGAGACATGATTATTGTTGTCATTTTCTAGCACCAAGATATTATCCCTAGAAGGAAAGTTGTTAGAAGAATAACAAGCCACATATTCTTGACAAGTAGGGCTAGATTCTTCCAAAATGGCTTCATCGCTAATAGGGGAATGATCGATGATTGGAGTGTCAAGAGGGGATGATTAGGAGAAGGTGTTAGTTGAATGGAATTTTTTTGTAAGGTCTCATTTTATTGTGCTATGTTTTCTACCTAACTAGGAGAGCTTGTAATGTGTTCATCCAAGTTTGAAGTGGGTAAAGTGTTAGGGTTAGAAAAGGAAGATATCTAACAATTAAATGTAGATTTAATTAATAAAAAAAGAAACTAAAACACACATAGAATAAATTATAACACATAGAATTTAACGTGGTTCACCCAATCTGGGCTACATCCACCAAACCGTAGCCATCCAATGATTTTATTATCCAGTGCAAAAACCTATTAGAATCTTGCGAATACTTGTGTTTTTCATTATACTATAAACCCCATCCGAACCCATTTTTAAAAAGCTTAGAAGCTTCTAGATTAGGGTTCTACAAAGTCAGTTTTTTCCTTTTTTCATTGATTTTTCCTTTTCCGGTGACGACGTGAAAAAAGTAGGAGGAAAATTTTTCTTGGGGGCTGCTACCCCCGAACCCCCACCTAGGGCCTGGCCTAGCCTCGGACCCCAGAAAGGATACATGTCAAGGTTTACAATATAGAATCATCAGTTGCCACATACCAACAATCTCCCACTTGGAGACTAATCCTGGATGACACTATTGCACTTACAGCTCCCACTGGAAATAAGTATCTTGGACCCTATTCCTTTGTTATACTTGAATTTAACCTTGAATGCCAACCGAAGTTGAAGAGGAGCTCAACTTCTCCCTTGTCATAGCCTTTGTAAACATATTTGCTAGATTGGCATTTGTACATATCTTGTCCAGCTTGATCTGTCCATCCTCCAACACCGACTGAATGAAATAATATCTCAACTGTATGTGTTTTTTTTAGAATGCAAAGCATAATTGTTTGCAAGATGTATAGCACTTTGGCTGTCTGTAAACAAGTAATTTATAGCCTATTGTTTTCCCAAATTGTCCATGAAAAGTTGCAGCCATATCATCTCCTTTTCCACCTCTATTGTAGCAACATACTCTGCCTCTGTGGTGGATAAAGCAGCCACTTTTTGCAATCAAGAAATCTAACTCACCGTTGTCCCACCAACTATAAATACATAACTTGGGGTACTTTTCCTAGTATCTATATCCCCTACCAAATCTAAGTCAGCATAGCCTTTTAAATCAATATTATAGCCCCCAAAGCATAAACATTTATTGGATGTACCTTTCAAATACCTGAGAATCCATTTTACCGCTTTCCAATGCTCAACTCTGGGATGACTCAAATACCTGCTAACAATTCCTATGGCATGTGCAATATCCAGTCTTGTGCATACCATGGCATACATTAAACTGCCTATAGTTGAAGCATATGGTACCTTGGACATTTTTTCTTCCTACTCTTATGTCTTTAGACACATATCCTTAGTCAATTTAACATGACTAGGAAAAGGTGTGCTGACAGCTTTTTCATTCTCCATATGAAATCTCTACAACACCTTTTCAACATAATTAGCCTGAGATAAAAATAATTTTCTATTTTTCCTATCTCTACAAATTTTCATACCAAGGATTTGTTTTTCTACCCCCAAATCCTTCATAGCAAAATATTTTGTTAACTATTGTTTTAGCTCACTTATGTGATCCATGTTAGACCCAACTACAAGCATGTCATCAACATATAAACATAAAATAATGTAGTTGTCATTATCCAACCTCTTAAAATAAACAAAATGGTTATAAATACACCTATTGTAGCCTTGCTTAGCCATAAAACTATCAAATTTCAAGTACCATTGCCGAGGTGCTTGCTTCAAGCCATATAAACTTTTCTTCAATTTGCACACTAGTTTCTCCTTACCTTTGACCTCAAATACTTGTGGTTGTTCCATATATATTTCCTCTTCCAAATAACCATGGAGAAAGGTTGTTTTAACATCAAGCTATTCTAAATGCAAATCTTCAACAACCACAATACTTAAAACAATACGAATAGAAGTCATTTTAAAAATTGGAGAAAAAAACTCATCAAAATCAACACCCTTTTTTTGTGCAAATCCATTTACAACTAATTTAGCTTTAAATATCTTCTTACCTCCATCCTACTCTTTCAGCCTATAAAGCCATTTGTTTGGTAAAGCCTTTTTACTTCCAGAAAACTTGCATAATTCCCAAGTCTGATTTTTCAACAAGGAGTCCATTTCTTCTTCCATTCCATGCTCCCACTAAGACTTCATATCCACCTGCATAGCTTCATCATAATATCCTAGTTCACCAACATCAGCTAAAAAAAAGTATACAAAGAGGGAGAGAATCTTTATGGAGGTCTACTTACCCTTGAAGAATGTCTAACATTCACACGAGTTTGTGGTATTTTTTGTGGCTGTTGTTGCCCAACATAAGGAACCACTAAAACATCATTGTTTGGAATATCATCCAACACTGCATAATCATTTTCTTTCTTCTCATGCTACAACAATAGATCTTTGTACAAAACTTTCTCATTAAATATGACATCCCTACTTCTCTCAATTTTTTGATTTTCAAAATCCCAAAGCCTATAACCAAATTCATCAATGTCATATCCAACAAATATACATTTCTTTAATTTTGCATCAAGCTTGGTTCTATTTTCAAAATCTACATGTGCAAATGCTTCACAACCGAAGGTTTTTAGAAAAGAATAACTCACCTTCTTACCTTTCCATGCTTCCTCTGGAATACCACAACCCAAAGGATTAGAGGGACCTCTATTAATTAGATAAACAACAATGTTTACAGTCTCTACCCATATTTTTAAAGGCAGCCCAACATGCAATCTCATAGTCTGTGCACGCTCCATTATTGTTTTGTTCGTGTGCTCAACCACTCCATTTTTCTATGGAGTCCTTGGAACCATTTTCTACCTAAGAATACCATTAGAGGAACAATAATCTTCAAAATATTTATTGCAATACTCACCACCATTATCAGATCTGAGACATTTTAGCTTTTTACCCATCTCATTCTCAACCAAGTTTCTCCATTTTTTAAAAGTTTCAAATACATCATATTTATACCTAAAGAAATAAATCCATACCTTCCTAGTTGCATCATCAATGAATGTAACATAATACAGAGATCCATCGAGAGAAGATAACTGAGCTGGTCCCCATATATCCGTATGCACAAACTCCAATTTCTCATCTTTCTTTTGCTTCCCATCCTTGAGAAAACTTACTCTCTCTTTTTTTTCCATACACACAACTTTCATAGAAATCCATATTAACACATTTTAGACTTGGTAAAACATTATTTGAATGAATTACTTTCATACCCTTTTCACTCATATGCCCAAGTCTATTATGCCACAATGTTGATTCAAAGTCCACAACAACTGTATGATCTTCTACCTACTGAATTGCAACAATTGTTCCTAAACATTGACCTTTTTTTCGTAACAATTAAAGTAGAAGGAACAACATGACATGCACAAAGATATAAGGTGCCTACTTTCACACATTTTTCTACCACTAAGGCACCCTTTGTGACCTTCCAATTTTTATCACTAAATGTAACAACACAACCTTCATCATCTAATTGCCTTGCTGAAATTACATTTTTGCTTAACTTTTGAACATGCCTTACCTCATGTAGTAGCCAATGATTCCCATTCTACAACTTAATCTTGATTCTTCCCTTTCCAACAACCTGATAGGGTTCGTTATCTCCTAAATAAACCAACCCAAAATCCCCTTGGAGATAATCAAGTAAATCACTTTTATGGGGGGTAGCATCAAATGAAGCCCGTAAATCTAATACCCAAAAATCACCAGCATTATCAAAGGAAAGAATCAAAGCATCCTCATTATATTTATTACTTACCACATTTTCCTCTTTACTTCCTTCCCTTTTGTCTCCTTTATTTTTCTGAGACCAACAATCTTTCTTTAAATGACTCGACTTACCATAGTACCAACAATCCCTCTTGTCTCTAGATTGGGACATTTTGTCCTTTGATTTTCCTCGTGACTTCCCATGATTTCCAGAATTGTTTCCTCTCTCCTTTTTTCTGCCCTTGCTTTCTGCATTCAAAACACTACATGATGTGAATGTTCCACCTGAGCTTTTCCTACGAATTTCCTCGCTCAAAATAACACCAACAACATCATCAAATTTCAATGTATTCGAACCAGAAATAATATTGTTAATAGCCATTACCAAGTTATTCTAGCTTTCAGGCAAAGAACACAAAATCAAAAGAGCCCTAACTTCTTCATCAAAGTTTACTTTTACAGAAGTTAATTGACTGGTGATCGTATTAAACTCATTAAAATGATCAGTAACTGACCCACCTTTTACCGTTTTCATATTAAATAAACGCTTGATAAGAAATACCTTATTCGAAGTGGAAGAATTTTCATAGAACTTTTCCAAGGTTTCCATCAACTCTTGAGTTGTATTTGTTGTTGTAATATTGAATGCCACCAATTGTGCCAGGCATAAACGAATACTACGAAGAGCCTTTCTATCCAAAATATCCCAGTCCTCATCAGACATTGTTGTGGGTTTCTTGGTTTTCCCTTCCAATGGCCACCATAAATCCTTCTGATAGAGGTAGTCCTACATTTGTATCTTCCATAACGAATAGTTCTTCCCATTAAAATTCTGAACCTTCTTACCCTCTTCTGCCATTACTCCCACTCAACTGTGAGACCTTCCTATAGACAATAATTGAAACACAACCCACTCTGATACCACTTGTTAGGGTTAGAAAAGGAAGATATCTAACAATTAAATGCAAATTTAATTAATAAATAGAGAAACTAAAACACACATAGAATAAATTATAACACAAAGAATTTAACGTGGTTCACCCAATCTGGGCTACATCCACCAAACCATAGCCATCCAATGATTTTATTATCCAATGCAAAAATCTATTACAATCTTGCAAATAATCACGTTTTTCATCATACTGTAACCCCCATCTGAACCCATTTTTAACAAAATTAGAAGCTTCTAGATTAGGGTTCTACAAAGTCAGTTTTTTCTTTTTTTCATTGATTTTTCCTTTTCTGGTGATGCAAAAAAGGTAGGAGGAAATTTTTTCTCAGGGGCTGCCCCCCTCGAACCCCTACTCGGCCCCAGACCTTGGCAGGGATACATGCTGGGGTGTATAGTATAGCATGATCAGTTGCCACATACCAACATAAAGTAGCTTCATCACAAGTGAGGGAGGCATCAAGAGAAGGATCACTATGGTTTGTAAATAGATTATCGCAAAGGGTAGGAGCATTAGGGAAGGGAGGATCAATATTCTCATGAATATTAATAGGAATGTCTTATAATACCAACCTATCCTATTAACATCGAAGAGGGATATTAGTAGATGGAAAAGTTTGATTGTCATGGTTATGGAGATTAGGTAAGGTGGTATTTAGGATTTCTTTTTTGGTTTTATAATGTCTTCCAAAGGTTGAAGAGGAGAGGGACAATCAAGACTCATAGTGCTTGTTGCTCCTTTCACCAAAATACCTTCATCACTAATAGGAGGGGTATTGGGAGAAGAATAGGTGGGAGTGTCATGATTATCGAAACTTGCATCCTCTTGTGTTATTATATTCTTGCAAATATGATAAGTACTAGGAGGGTATGCAAAATCCTTATCAAACATTTTACTTTGTTGTCCTAGATTATGTTCATGAAAAATAGAATCATACAAGCCACTTGATATGGTAGAAACATGGAATTATTTAAGAGAACAAATAATAACATGATAAAGTAAATCAAGTGCAATACAAGGACTTAAAATGGAATGCAATTTTTTCAGATATGAAACAAGATAATGTTTTGATTATACTATGCACCAATCGAAAAATGACATGAAAAATGTAAATGCAAAATGAAACAATGCATGAAATGAGCTATTTTAATTGAGATCTAGTGAAATACATGCTACAAAAATGTAATTGACTGATACATACAAGTTAAGACACCAAACATAAGCCTAAAAACAAATTGTTGAGTTTGAGATAATGTTGTTTTAGGGGTCAAAAGGAATTGATTCACCAAGGGTGGCGAATGAGTCCCAATATGGACTTTCTTCAAAATTTTCAAAAAATTTTGACTGATTTTGATTTTTTTATAATGCAAAGATGTAAACCTAAGTTCAGGATGCATAATTGTCAAACTTTTCAATGATTAAAGATGCAAAAATGCAACCTATTATGCAATTTGTATGGAGGAAAAATTTAACACCTATAATGAAAATAAATCATGCAAACCCTAATGCAAGATAGATCTATGATGATGAAAGGACTCCAAATTAGTTAATGAAGTATTTGAAAAGTGGGTTCACCAAAATGAATCATAGATTTTTGGGATCCTATGGACTTCTCTTGTACTCTTAGGGTTTTCCACCTAAAAGGAGAGAGATAGGGCCAAAAATGGTTATGTAACACTCAAATAAGAATGTGTGTGATGAAATTTTGTATAAATGAAATGTTCTAGATGCAACTAATTGATAATATTTATTGATTAAGTATGCTAAACTATTGAAATGCAAATTTTTTGAAAACACATTGTGTTATGCAAAAATGAACTAGAAATGAATGTAAAACATAACAAAAATGAATTAGACTGAAACTGTGCACTTGAAATCTTGATGAGGACTATAAATTAATTTTGAAATGCTGATGATGCTGAAATTTAGGCTTGGTGGGACTCATTCACCATTTTGGGAAAATCAGTCCTAGTTTTTGTAAATTGTACCGGAACCCGTTTCTGACAAAAGGGTACCCAAAAATGCAAAAAAATCAAAATTGACCCTGTGGTGGGAATCATTCTCCATCCATGGTGAATTAGTCCACTTTTGAAATTCTAAATTTTCCAAAGTGGGTTTTGAAGCTTTTGATATGCACTTTGATGTCTTGTGGGTGTCCACTTTTGAAATTGTTGGATTCGGGTCTGAAAATGAGTTTTTGTTGATTATTTGAATTGAATGATGAAGGGATAAATTGAATTAATTTGAAATGCAATATTCAATGATTTCTAAACCTCCAAGATGTCTAAATCTACAAACACATAAGAAGAAAAAGAAGAGATGTTGACTGTTAGGGCATGGGGGTTTGCCTTAGTCAAACCCCTTTTAGGTAATTAAACCAAAGTGATGAAACAAAGTAATGAAACATTCAAAAATGGAGATTTTACCTTACCATGATGATTTATCTTGAAATTTTGTAGCAATACATGAATATTCAACCCTTGAATGCTTTAGAAAGCTAACTTGATGACTTCTAATGAAGAAACCCTAGCTTGCTTGACTTGGATGAGAAGATAGTTGATGAATTAATGATGAGAGATATGAAAATGAGTTGTTAGATGTAAAAATGAGGATTAAAACACTTATTTATAGACAATTGTGCCTTAGACCTGATAATACCTCATCACAGGTCGACATGTAGTGAATTTAAAGTTAATTTCACTTTATTTCCCACTCAAAGGTCAAAATAAAGCCAAATAGGACTCATTCACCACACATGGTGAATGGGTCCAACAAGGGAAATTGGGACACCTAAGAAGCCAGGGAACAAGGAAATAAGGTTTAAATTATAACTTTATCAGATATTTGATCAATTAAAGCCCTGGGATGCACAATATGGGTTAATTAGGGCCTATTAGTGATGATGTAAATGTTGAATAGGGCTTGGGACACAAAATTCAATGTGAAAGTGTGATTAAATACACTTTACAACACTAAAATTAGGTCCACATAGCCTAGAAGGGCACAAAAACCAATGTGAATGTGCAAGACACATTAAAACATTAATTTAACATTAAGTTTACACTAAAAACCTTCTATATTGATGTAATAATGTTATTAAACATATTTTATAATGTTTAATTAGGGAGATGTAGCTTAATTAAGTTTAGAAAAGCAAGAAAGTCCTTTACAAGACTTTTACGACACTTTTACATGACATTGTTAAAAGCATGTTATTTGATTTGCAAGGGTCCAAGACCTAGTCTTGATGCATAAAATGCCTCACAACACTAGATTAAGACCTCATTAAGTCCAATTATTATAAATTAATCCCATGTCACGCAAAGGGTCCTTTTTTTCTACAACACAGTGTGAATGGGGATATTTCCTAACTAGATATTAGTGATGACCTATTCACATTATTAATAAGTTTACTTAGGAGTTATTTTCCTAGGTGGCATTCTAGAAACTAGTATTAATGGGGCCATATCACATTAATAGGCATGTAGTTATCTAGGCATTTAATATTTCTCTCATGCCACCATCCCTCTGTTTCTATTCATGGGAACTTTCCTTGTAGGTCATCATTCCTCCATTTCCGTTCATGGGAACTTTCATTGTGGGTCATTGTCCCTCCATTGTCATCTGTGGGAACTTTCCTTATGGGCCATCGTCCCTTCGTTTCCTTCTATGGGAACATTTCTT
Organism: Sequoia sempervirens; assembly: GCA_007258455.2. NCBI lineage: Eukaryota > Viridiplantae > Streptophyta > Pinopsida > Cupressales > Cupressaceae > Sequoia > Sequoia sempervirens. The sequence continues at coordinate 33,554 of VDFB02022476.1, read as the reverse complement.
GCGGGTCGCCATCCATCATCCGCCATCCCTTTTCCATCTGTCACCAATCTGTCCACCATTTGTCATCCCTCCATTGCTATCCATGGGAACTTTCCTTGCAGGCCATTGGCCCTCTATTGCTATCTATGGAAAATGTCCTTGTGCATCACCGTCCCTCTATTGCCATCCATGGGAACTTTCTTTGTGGGTTTTCATCCATCTATTGTTGTCTGTGGGAAATTTCCTTGTGGGCTACCATCCCTCCATTGTCATCCATGGGAACTTTCCTTGCAAGTCACCATCCCTCCATTGCCATCCATGGGAACTTTCCTTGCAGGCTGCCATCCCTTCGTTGTCATTTGTGGGAACTTTCCTTGCATGTTACTACCCCTCCATTCTTGTCCATGGGAATTTTCCTTGTAGGCTGTCGTCCCTCCACTATCATTTTTCATCTATCATCCCTTCGCCATCCATCACCTATCTGTCTATCATCCATTGTCCCTCCATCACCTGTCTGTCTGCTATCTATTGTCTGTCCACTGTCTGGCATCCATTGCGCATTGTCCATCTGTCGTCCATCACTTGCGAGTCTGCCCCTACATAAGGTCATTTGTTGTTCACCATTAGCAAGTTGTCCATCATCCTCCATCTGTCTATCATCCATCTATCATCTGCCACCCGCTATCTGCTATCATTGTCTATCGTCCTTCCGACCTAGGAGAAACCTGCACCCCTAAAGCTGCATTAATGTTTATGGTCCAAATGAGCTCCAAATGTGGAACAACGATGAATATTATGATCTTTTAATGATGCATGGGTAGATCTAACAAGGAGTTTGCATGATTTGACTAACGTTTTCCTTGACTTGTGTATGAAAGCACTTAAGGCACTTCATGTATGCAAGATTCAAGGAACCTACTGCGAGTCCATCGAGGAGGTCCATTGAGAAAGCTGAACAAGGAAAAAACACATTACTCTTTTCACCATTCATTTCATGCTCACCTCTCCCCCTAGCACCCATCAACAGAGCTAACATTAGGATGCCTATGCCAAGGAAGTCAGTGAAAAAACTACAAAGGGTGGTCTTGAAGGTGGTGGGGGGGAGAAGCTGTTTCCTCCCTCCAAGCAAACAATAATGATCTGTCAAGAGTTGTCTCATCAGATCATCTGATCCATTTAACAATGATGAAAAAAAGGTGTACTTGATTGATTGAGGGATGTTGCGAACACACCAAGTAAAAGGGCAACTTTTGAATAGTTTTAGCTATATCATAAGGGAAATCAACTAGAGGAAAACATTGCTACAGTGACTAGCCACAAAAGACAAAATAGGGAAAAGACAAAGGTTGCATTTTAAATTGTTGAATATTATGGGGTAGGTGAAACCCTAGTGTAGAGAAAATCTGAGCCACACAATTCAAATTAATCCTATCCATTCATTTTGGATTTGGAAAACTATAAATAGGCACTTTCCCCTCATTTGTAAATGGTTGGAGAACTAGTGTAAAGGCATTCCACAACAATAGAGAGCAACATTGCATCATTTATGGGTGTTTCTTTTGAGTTTGTTTGTTATGCATGCATGGTTCTACTTCCAAGTTAGTTTTTCTATGTAGTTTCTTGAATTATTGTTATAATGATGTTACTATTATAGTATTTGATGAGCTTTCAGCCCATACTTTTAGCACTTGTTGATGACAACTACTATGCAAAGTTAGCCTGGGCTTCTTTATGTTATTGATGCAACATAGTTCAATTTCATGTTCATGATGTGTATGTGCAATCGGAAAATAAACAGACCTTATAAGATTGCATTGGTTTTGTATAGCTGTAGGTTTCTCTTGGTCAAAGAAAACTCAACTTATGAAACTTGTCTACTATAGCAGCCACAATTGTTACTATTAATTCGTAGCTTAGACTTAGAGCAACTTTCTCAACCCTTTCCCTTTTGTTGTTTCTTTTAACTCTTTGTTAGTTTAGGATTCCAAGGATCACCATGAAGCTAAATGAGATTAACTTGGTGGGTTTCAGCTTGCTGTTTTGAGTGGACAAACCCTATTCATTGACTTCTAGCACTTTGAAATTGCATTTGCAAACCCAACTTCCCACACTTTGTAACTCATCTATAAGACTGTCCTGTGATTACTAGAAAATCACATCAACCAACTCAGATTCCAAGCACTATCAAGACTTGACATTAGAGACCTTGGGATAGTGTTTTGCAATTTGATTATGGAAGATTGTATTTCAAGAGAGGTGATGCACCTATGCATCACTTGTGTTGAGAAGTGCATAAAAAAAACATCAACATTAATGACATGCAAGCATTTCTCTAGAAAATTTTGACATTTTCCTTATTTTTTTATCATTATTAAAACACGTCCCATTGATCTCTTTCTCTACGATGTCTTTTGAAGATAGCATATGAATAATGGTGGGTTTACTGCCACAATTTTACACATCCTTTTTTGATTTAAATAAGGAGAAGCCATTGAATTTTCATTGAGTGACATTTTTTTTTCTCAACAAGCCTAGCCAACATAAGAGCATAGCTTGATAGGAACCTAATTTAAGCATGTGACGTCTGAGAGGTTTAGTGTGACCTTAGATGGAATCACCTTCTAATCACTAAAATACCTTTAGGGAGAGGTGAGACCATATAATGGATAGTTATAGAAGGCCCTAAACTAGTAGTGAGTTTTCTTATAAAAAAAATCTAAGAAAGAGATTTGAAGCCACTTGTAATGAACCTACAAGATGAATAAATTTGAATTTTCATAAATATTCTTAAATTAGAGAATTTTTTTTTTTACTATCTCTACAACACCACTTTGAGGGGCTAACCTCTCAATAGAGAATGCAATCTAACTATATATATTTGAGATACTTTCTATTTGAAAATTCATTACATTATATGAAGTCTTTTGAAAGAAAATTACTATCATCTCATGGATTTGAGATAATTACTTTATTCTAACTAACTAATGTAAATGAAATACAAATCATATGCATCCACCTTTATTAGCTCATTGGCTATATATTGTGTGGAGTTTTGGCCGGAAACCTGTCTCATGCTAGAAACATGTCTGCTACCTAATAAAGTTCACCGGAATACAAGCTAAGAAATAGAATCCAATAAATGCATTCATATTAGATAAAATATGATCTTTGAATCAAATCATATTTCAAAATTAAGGATGAAAACAAATTTTAACTCCAATCAATATTTTGGTTTAAAATACTGTAAAAATATTGTCTCCAACTCAAGAATCTAATATTTCTAGATTTATTTTTTTCCTAGTATAAATCAGTTGAAGCAACACCTGTAGGGAGATTATTTTTGGCTCAATCTCATCTCAAAGAAATATATTCTTTGATATGGTTCTATAATATTTTTCCTGCAAACTCTCCCTAATTTTTCTCATTTCCATCAATGATAGGACAACACGAATTGTGTAGAATCTTGAGGTAAGTCACTTGCAATGGTTCCAATTAGTATTTTATTTGGGAATCTACATGCCATAGGATTTTTTTTTGTTGTATTTTATTTAATTTTCAAATAGTATGTTTTTATTTGTTGAATGAAGGATTTGTGTTTGAAAAATGAAACCCCGGGTGGCACTATAGGAATTTATTTGTTTGTAGGAATTTATTTATTTCTTTGTGGCACTATAGGAATTTATTTTATTTTCTTAATTAATAAAGGGTGAAGACAATTTACAGCATATTTTTTGAGAAAATACAAAATTTATATTCTCTGCCTCTCTGTGAATATAATCACAGTTCATTAAATTTGAGTTTTTTTTTTTGTGTACTAGAATTTGAATTTTAGTTTATTGCTTTTAACAGGTGGCACTGTAGGAATTTACTTGTTTATAGGAACTCTGATCATTTAATTGAGAGTTTTAGATGTGTGAATTCAATGAGAAACATTCAGATCATTTAATTTTGAGTGCCGTCCTCCTTAAATTCAATCTGTAATCTATAGAGAGCATTGTAGGTGAAAGCCCTTGGAGTGGGAGAGGAAAGCCGTCCTGTTGTAGTGGAGGCTCAGACCATTACAAAATCTTATCAGTATCCCTCACCTCATACTTCCTCTCCATGGAATTCAATCTCTTCACCATAATTACTTAAACAACACACTAATATGCCATTTCCCTCTATGGAATATTACTTAAACAACACACTAATATGCCATTTCCCTCTATGGAATATTAACGAAACAAACACGCATATTGCGTCTATCATGATTAAAAATAACAATCACATGAAAGAGCCTTAGATTGGCCTACACTGTTCTTGGTACACAACAAAGAAATGTACTTTTTTTGCCACATCTCGTAAGTGTAAAGTTAGCACACATAGTTTTTGGTACAATTTATTTAAAATTGGACTATTTTTATTTAAAGCTTGCAGCAAGTGTTAAGGGTGCTTGTATTTGCAAAATAAACTAAAAATATATATATTGAGATTTGATAGAGGAGGAATTAAAAGCTGCATGGATGCTAATAGAATGCATGAAACAAATTTTATTGAATATTGGGAGTGATGTAAAGTTGAGATGTGTTGTCAACCAGCAATAGATTTTGAGTTTGGGTTTTCTTTTCAAAAATAAAATAAGATTTTTATGTTGGGAACGAAATATGAATAGGGTTTTCAGTGGAGTGCAAAGATTAAAAAAGCTTATGAGCTCTATGAGGGAATCCAATCTGATGAAACAGATGGTTGTGTGTCACCATTAAATCACTACTCTAGATTCTAGTAAGAAGCACAAATAAACTATTTTCTATTTACACCTTATGGATCCATTCTTCGATAATTATCCTTAATCTATTATTATTTATGTGTCATTACCTAGAAAAATTGGTTTGTATCTTAGTATCAACTTACAATTTTATTAATTAAATAAAGTTAAAAAAATAAATTTAAATAAATATAATATGGAGCACTAAATTAATGTCTGATATAATTTTTGGAAAAATTTACAAGTTTATTATTTTTTATTTATTTTAGATATTATTTATGTAAAGTGTTGTAAGAAAATTAATGTTAATTTATAAATGTAAAGGCAGGGTTTTGGTTGGACCATGACCAAGGCACATAGTATTTCTTTTCCTTAATCTGGCTTTTCTAGCAGAGAGTATGGTGGTGTTCAATAACCACTAAAACTCAACTTTTCATTTGCATGATTGTTTACAAGATTGTGGATGGTGTCATAGAATTCATAGGATAAATTTGTCTAATGTATGCCACATTCCCTCGTAGATATAGACTTTCACATGTTTACGTCCACTATATAATCATTCTTCATCTCCATGATTGGATTGCATGCTATATTTTTATAATAGAAGATTGATTGTTGTAGCAAGCTATTGGAGGACTACACTGATGTAGTGCATTAGAGCTTAGCACAACATATGGCACATGTGCCTTGTGGGTCTATGAATTGAGGAAGATTGATTGTTGTAGCAAGCTATTGGAGGACTACACTGATGTAGTGCATTAGAGCTTAGCACAATATATGGCACATGTGCCTTGTGGGTCTATGAATTGAGGAAAATGTAATAGCTTCAGATTTAAGAGGGGTCAGATGAATTTTTGTTGTGAGAACTTCTTTGTGTGTCTTCTAGTTACTATATAATCTAGGGTGTCAAACCTTACAGTCTATGTTTCAATTTAAATGCATGAATATGTTGTAAGTCATTGGGAAAATGGCCTTATTGCATGACTTCTCACTGGCTTGAGTGTCTCCACAATATTATTATGTATTTTAGGAGTTATATGTTCTTCTAGATGATGCTATAGTTGATAGCATGAATGTTATGTGTGATTAGTTTCCTTTTCACCATAGCATATGAAATGCACGTGGTTGTTCAAGGATTGTTCAAGTGTGTCTTATTCTGGATGCTTATTCTATTTATCTTTCTATTCCTAAATCATATCATGATAGTGGGCATAAGTTTTATATATCTAAGTGAATTTCACATTTGAAATTTAACTCTATCGATTGAATGAAGCTTCCAATATCTACAATCAATTCTTTTGTCAAACTAAATTTAAATTTAAATAATGCAATCCTTTCATATTATATTTTTTTTTACTTATTTTACAAGCTTTCATAGCTTGAAGGTTTAGTCCTACAAAATCTCATGGGATCCCATATATTAATTTATGTTGAGAAGGTTATACATTTATGTTTCATTAGTCATGTATGAAGTATTTTCTTGAATTGCATATTATTAAGTATAAAAATTTGTACATATTTAGTTGTGTGTGTATATATATATATATATAAATCATTTTCTTAAAATAGGTTGTATGCCTTGATATCACTAAACCAACAAACTAAAAGATAAGTGAAAAATTCTTGCAGGTTTTATATTCATAAGGTAATTTTTATTTGAAGAGTCAATGAGTCATTTCATTATCTTTAATTTCCTTGTAATTAACCCCAAGGAATTTCGTCCTAGATCTAGTAAAACTTGAAAAGTGAAGAAAAGTCACCCTCTCTTGTGAATTAGTATTGATGTTTCCATTGTCTAATCATGAATTTTAGCTAATCATCAGAGGTTAATATTTTCTTGGCCTTAGGTTTTGATTCTATCCTCTAGGATTTGTGGAGCTTTAGTTCTAGTCACCAACATGATTGATTTGTAACTTCACTTTTTTTTTGTTGTTTACCCAATTTGCATGCATGAAATTTTATGAAACGAAACACTAGCATTAAGTATTCAATAGAAATATATACTATGGCTCAAGGATTTTTGGTTTTTCTTTGTAAATCACATTAAGATAGGTTTTTATTTTATTTTAGAAGCCTAGTCCTTAGCTCTAGGATAACCATGTTTTCTTGGTTAAGCCATGGTTCCTACCTTTTAACCTTGTGATGTAAACCTTATATATTGTGTTGATTTGGGTGAGGTTTCCTTACCCACCTCTTTAGTTTTGGATGGATTTGTGCTTTCAACGGATTGGAATCATCTTTTGCAAATATTTTTTAATCTATTAAACCTAGAAATTGTTGGTTTAATTCACTTTACTTTGAGGAGATCTACATGGAGGTAAATATCTTGAAAGGTTTATAAGATTATTTTTTGTTCAAGGTAGAGGTATTTGGAAACAAGTCATGGATTATGAGACTTGCACTCAAATTTTGGAGTTTTTTTCAAGTTGGACATGTAACTATGAATTACAAAGAAAGAAAATCAAATATATTAAAAAAAAAGACCTAGTGGAAAGGTGCATTCTTGTTGCATTTAGTTGTGAAGTGTTTGGAGCTAAAATATTTTGAGAACTGTGATAGCTCTTACTTTGTGGACTCTCCAAAACCAAAAGTATTATGTAGATGTTTGAAAAAACAATAATACAAACACAATCAGAGGTTCAATTAACTCCTCCCTATCCATGTTATGTTGATGTTGTTTGGTTTTCCCCTATAACAGTTGTTTATAGGTTGTCAAGGTTGTAGAGGTGGAAAATGTTAATGTTCTTGGTAGTTCCTCTTTAGTAAGGTCATTGGGTATACAAAAGTCTTCTACTTCTCCTATTCTAGTCAATCCAAATTCACTACAACTTCACTCTCCATTTTATCTCCTTTTAGTTCTAGTAATGTTGTTTGGTCACTAGGTTTGACATAGGCAAATAAATAGGGTATTGAATCAAATATTTTAGACTCCATATTGGATGCAATTTATTAATCTCTATTAACATAGCTAGTTTCAATAGGTTATGAAAAGAGGAAAGCCCAATAAAATGAATTATGAAAATAAATAACATAAAAGTAGCCCCTCAAAAATAATCTTTAAGATATATGATTCCTTAATGAAAAAAAGAACATCTTGATTTTAAATTTAATATCTACTTATTTAAATCCTGTATAATTTTTTTTTTTTAATATTTAATGTATAAAGTTGCTTTGTTAGAGTGAAGCCCCTATAATATATGCCCATAATTCCTTTAGAAAGAGAATGACAATGACCATTTTCAATATCATCTAGATGTAGATAATAACGATGGCTACTTCAATTTTCCTACTTGTACACTTCATCGCAAGTAGTAAATCAAAACATTCTAGTTATTGTTACTTCATCTCGTCATCTGTTGAGAACAAGAGATGTATAATTGAGAGAAATCTGGGTGATGGATAGTTATGCTCTAGCAAAACTCTCTTTTCTACTTGCTTTTGTGTTGACAATCGTGAGCGGATGGATTCTTGTGTCCATAGGAGTAGTAGATGTATACCCAATTTATCCCAAGAATGAACCTATGCAAGGTTTCTTCAATGGTTGAACAAGACACCCAAAGAATTGGCAAGAGATTACACGCAACTGAACTAACTACCTTATTTAACGGACAACTTATAAACAGTTAGAAGCAAATATATTTGGCATTTGAACTACCTACAGGGCTTCACTGTAGAAGTGAATTACTGATAGTGGGCAGAAGCAAAGAAATTAAGCGAAAATTTAACACTTCCCCCCTAGTTTCTACCAGAAACTATATTAATATTTACAATGCCCAAAACTCTTCTCAAAAATTCAAATTGCTCTTGTGCTAAAGCCTTTGTAAATATGTCTACAAATTGTTCTTCAGATCTGCAATGTTGTAGATTGATTTCTCCATTGTTCACTAACTCCCGAATAAAGTGATATCTAGTATCAATATGTTTTGTCCTCTTGTGAAAAACATGATTCCTTGAAAGTGCAATGGTGGACTTGTTGTCACAATAGATTATAGTTGGCTCCTCTTGTTCATGTAGTAGATCCTTCAAGACTCTTCTCATCCACACTGCTTGACATGCTACTGATGTTCCTGCTACATACTCTACTTCTGCTGATGAAATTGTCACTATAGGCTGCTTCTTTGATGTCCATGCTACAACACCTATTCCAAGATGAAATGCATATCCAGATGTACTTTTTCTATCATCAATACTTCCTGCAAAATCACTATCTGTATATCCCACCAACTGAAATTTATTTGAAGTAGAATACAATATGCCATGATTCATAGTTCCTGCAATGTACCTCAATAATCTTTTTCTTGCTTGCCAATGTGAATTCTTTGGTGCATCCATAAATCTTGAAATCAAACTTACTCCATACATTATATCTAGTCTACTTGCTATGAGATACATCAAACTGCCAACCAATTTTCTAAATATAGTTGAATCAAAATCAATCTTATTATCTTCTCTACTTAGTTTTGTGCCTATTGCCACAAGTGTAGAAACTGGACTACAATTTATCATTCTAAACCTTCTCAAAACATCTTTTGCATATTTATTTTGACAAATGAAAATTCCTTTATCATTTTGTGTTACTTCAATGCTAAGAAAATATTTCATCAACCCCAAATCAGTCATTTCAAATTCCTTCTTCATTGCTGATTTAAACATGTCAATAGAAAGATTACCTGTAAAAATCAAATCATCAACATACAAGCAAACAATTAAAATATGACCTTGCTCATTGACTTTGGTGTATAGAGTAGGCTCACTAGTAATTATGTTGAATCCATTGCTTATCATGTATGAATCTATCCTGTTGTACCATGCTCTTGGAGCTTGCTTCAATCCATAGAGTGCCTTCTTTAACCTATAAACTTTGTCTTTATAACCTTTTATTTCATATCCTGGTGGCTGCTGCACATAAACCTCTTCTTCTAAATATCCATTCAAGAAGGCTGATTTAACATCCATTTGATAAACCTTCCATTCATTTTGAGTTGCAATAGCTAGTACCATTCTAACAGTGTCAAGTCTTGCTACAGGTGCAAATGTTTCATTATAATCAACTCCAAATTCTTGAGAAAATCCTTTAGCTACTAGTCTTGCCTTATATTTGTCAATTTCTCCATTTGCATTATACTTAGTTTTATAAACCCATTTTACACCAATGCAATCTTTTTCCTTAGGCAAATCAACTAAATCCCATGTATCATTTTTCTCAATGGATTCCATTTCATCATTCATTGCATTAATCCAATGTTCTTCCTTAATTGCATCTTCAAAATAAATAGGATCTTGAGCAAATAAAGCAAAATTTGATTGCAAATCTATCCTATCTCCTTGATCATAAATTTCTTGCAAACTTCTAGATTTCTTGCTTTTAAGCTTTGATCTTAATGATGCAAGTGTAGGATTTGATTCATCACTTACTTGTGGACTTGAAGATTCTCCTTGCTCAATTTCTCCTTGTGTACTTCTTGATGGTGTTCCTCCTTGTTCATTTGATTGATCTCCTTGGTTTTCTTGATCTTTTTCTTCTTGTTCATTATACGGCAATGCTGCAACACCTATAATTGTTTTGTCTATGTTTCCATCCCAATATTCTTCCTCTTTGAACACAACATCTCTACTTACAATGAATTTCTTGGTAATAGGATTAAACAACTTATATGCCTTAGATTGTTCATCATAACCAATAAAAATGTATTTTTCACTTTTATCATCCAACTTACTTCTTGTTTCCTTGGGCACATGTGCAAATGCAATACAACCAAATATTCTGAAATGAGAAACACTATGATGCTTACCACTCCATGCTTCTTGTGGAATCTTGTCCCTTACAATCTTCGTTGGACTTCTATTCAAAATATAAACTGTGCAAGCTACTGCTTCAGCCCAATACTCATTAGGTAGATTCTTTCCTTTCAACATGCTCCTTGCCATTTCCATTATTGTTCGATTCTTTCTTTCTGCAACACCATTTTGCTGAGGTGTGTAACTTGTAGTAAACTACTTCTTTATTCCATGATACCTGCAATAATCCAAAAAATCATTTGACTTGAATTCACCTCCTCTATCTGATCTCAATACCTTGATGGGTAGGCCACTTTGTTTCTCAACCAATGCTTTGAATTCCTTGAACTTTCCAAATGCCTCAGATTTAAATTTCAGAAAATAAACCCATGTTTTCCTACTAAAATCATCAATGAATGTTAGAAAATAAATGCTTCCCCCTAAAGATGGTGTTTGCATTGGACCACATATATCAGTATGCACAATTTCTAAAGGCGCCCATGCTCTATATGACATTCCCTTTGGAAAACTTGTTCTATGATGCTTAGCCAAAATACAACTTTCACATGAACTTAATGGTGCTTCAATAGGGGGTAAGACTCTTACCATTTCTTTCCTTTTTAATAAACACAATCCTTTGAAGTTAAGATGACCATACCTCAAGTGCCATATCCATGCTTGATCTTGACTTGATTCCTTGAAACTTGCTTCAATATTATCCATTAATTCATTTTTCATTTGAAGTGGGAACATTCTGTTATTTGTCATTTCAGCCTTTGCAATCACCTTATTACTAGGAGGAATATCAAATATAGTGCACACATTATTTTCAAAAACAACTCAATAACCCTTTTGAGAAAGTTGTCCCACACTTATGAGATTATGCTTCAAACTAGGTACAAAATAAACATCAGGAATAGACTTCTTACCAAGCTTTGTCATCACATTAATTGCACCTTTACCCATGACTGCAACTGTATTATCATTCCCCAATTTAATTTCTGATTTCACTGAAGTATCCAAACTTTCAAACAAGTCTTTATTTCCTGTCATATGGTTACTGCAACCACTATCTAGAAACCAAATGTTACTTGAATTTTCTTGAGCTAAATGACAACTAATGAACAATGTCTCAGAATTACTCAGAAAAATTTGCAGTTTGCTTTCCCATATCAGCTTGCTTCTTTCTTTATTCATTTGCAATATGACCATACTTCTTGCAATAGTAACATTGAACATTCGATTTGTCATACCTTTGTGATACTTGATTGTTATAGCATCCCCTTGAATTGAAACTTTGATTTCTCCATCCTCTTGGATCTGGACTCTTCCTTTCTTCTCTTTGAAAATTGCTTCTTCCTCTTCCTCTTCCTCTTCCTCTTCCTCTGAATCCTAGATTTCCTCTTCCTCTGCCTCTGCCAAATGTCAATTGTGCTTTGAATGCACTCTCCAATTAGGTATTATTATTCTTGTTCAATCTCAACTCATAATTTTTCAAAGTACCAAATAATTCATCTATTGAATATGTTGACAAATCCTTAGTTTCCTCAATTGGCACAACAATAGTATCAAATTTAGTAGGCATACTTCTTAAGATCTTTTCTACAACCTTTTGATCTGTTAGTTCATCACCATTCATCCTTATTTGATTAACCAAATTCATAACACGATTTTCAAATTGATCTACTAAATCAGAATCACTCATTTGCAAGTTTTCAAATTCTTTCCTGAGTCCTTGCAATCTGGCAAGTTTTACCTTACTTGTACCTTGATATGTTGTTTCCAGAATATCCCATGCTTGCTTGACTGTAGTGGCTGGCTTAATCCTTCCAATGACTAAATCATCCAATCCTTGTCCAATTATCTGCAAAGCCCTTTTATTTTTTTTCCTGTTTTCACTCAACTTATTTTTTGCATTAGTGCTCAAAGTAGACTCATCCTGTGGTTCTGTATAACCGTTTTCAACTATTTTTGATAAATCTTCAAAATTAAATATTAATTTCATTTTGTATGACCAAGTATCATAATTTTTACCAGAAAATATTGGAATTTGAGTTTGCACACTACTTGACGCCATATTTTAAAATAGTATCTATAAACCCTAAATTTCTTCCTTTTTTTTTAATAATCTGCTATCAATAAAAATATGATATATAATAAAATTGTAGCTTACTCAATTGACTGACTAATCGGCAACATTCTACTCACCAAAAATAAACATGCAACTTCAACAATCCTCAAATCTGCTCTCCTCAAATCTGCTCTTTTTCCTGCTTCTTCACTTGGCTCTGATACCACTCTGATAGTGGGCAGAGGCAAAGAAATTAAGCGGAAAAAATAAAATATTTGTGCTGCTGCACAATAACAAAATTCTTCTTTCACATTGCTTGAGTAAAAAATATTTACATGAGTTCTTTATATAGAGAACTTTAGATACATTAAGAAAATTCTAGAATATAGGCCGACATATTATTTTTATTATTTTACCTAACCCTAAACTTCTAGAATTTACCTAACCCTAGCCGACATAAAAGTATAAATAAAAATTAAAAAAAAAAACTTAACCTACAGGTGGTAGAAATTACCAGAATATTTTAACAATTACAAGATTAATACAAAAAAAAGTGGAGTGGAAAGCATTAATTTCTGCCTGTATAGAGTCAGGGACTAACAAGACATGAAAAGGGCCAATACGAAAATGAAGATGTGTAGTTGTTGTAGTCCACCTTGTGACATAAGAGGAACCTTTCGCTGCATTAATACCAAAGGAGAATTAATACATGTTTAACACATAATCTATTTCCATTAGAAATTGTACCACTCTGTATGAATACTAAGCACAAATACTTGCCTTTTTAGCACAATGACCAGTCACAGCTTCTTCTGTTCCCAAGGTACGCCTTGCTGATGTTTTTGCTCCTAAGAACAGGAGCTTACGACAGTGCCCAAGTGATGAAAACTTCTCAATCTGGTCAGAATAACTGTCTGCTAAGGCCGCCTCCTTTTAACAGGGAAGTAAATATACAAATCTCTGAAATTCGCTTCTGTCCAATAGTATGCAGCAGCGAGATAAACCCCAGCAACACCAATTTTGCATATAAACAAGAGGAATCAAGATAAGTCATTTTCTAAGTAATTCGCACTAGATGAATTATGGCATCAAAATAATCACCTCCTTTGTTTCTTGAGCCACTGCATTCCAAACGCAAACAAAAATGCATTCAAGCTCAATCCAAACATTCAACATAATTACATCCAACCAAACTACCTGCATGGTTCCACTGTAGAAGTAAATTATATAGTCATGGAAACGTGTTGCACTGCAGGCATGCATGCGAAAATGAAGCACGAACAAGGTATGTGAACTGTTTAATGAATGCCACCTTGTGTGTGGTTTGGAAGGCACTTAAACAGTAAAAATTAAACATTAGAAAAGTTTTATATTGATTACGATATGAATGATTCAGATAAGTTTGTGAATCCCAGCTGTCCATCCAAAAAACAACTATGAAATTTTAGGTTAAATGCAACATAAGAATCTTTCAAACACTATTAGCTGTAAATAAATTTTCTTCCAGGAAAATGAAAAACCTCAGGTGAAAACAACGAGTCAATTAGAAAATTAGAATATTAGTTAAAAAAATTCAAAACATTAAAGAGCATGGGAAATATTTTGGGACGCCATTTTCTAGTTAAGATTAATAAAAGAAATGGAGTGAAAACATTAGGGGAGAGGGGTCCATAATGGAGCAGGTTCCAATATGGGGATAGAAGTAGTCCTCAGTGGACCCCATAGTGGAGCATTTTATTATCAAATTGCAAAACACTTTTTATCCATAAAGTATGCAAAGTGACAAATCATGTGATGCCACATCAGCGCACCAATAAAACATGACTTAGTGCACCACTATTGGTCTCACTAGTTTTTTGGGATTTATTGGATATCTCAACAAAAAACATGCTGATGTGACATCATACTTGATGATGTGGCCCTAAAACAAAATATAGAAGCACATGAGTTGCCAAATAAACTGTTGTACAGAATTGGGAGTGATTTGAAATTTTCACGTAGGATTTTGAAAAACGCGAAATTAGGGTGCTCCACTACAGACCCCTCTCCCCTAGTCTCAGCCTTTATAAAGACAGGGACTAACAATAAAGATTTTATTAGAAAAAATCGACTAACTAATTAAGAAAAACAAACGGTGTCAATCCAAACATTCAACATAATTACATCCACACTTATTTCCTTGGTAGCATGTAAGAATATTTGAAATTCACATTGACATGGATAATCTCGTTATCGGATTTACAATTATACAGTGGGCGGGCTTTGGTTATTCAGGAAAGGATTGACTGGCTAACCTCCACTAGAGCGTTCCACATCAGGATGATAATGATAAGGATAGTTATACTTTCGCCAGTAGTAATACAAAACAACGTTAAGATTGCCATCGTACACTTTAATGTTCCTCAGTTTTTCTCCGTGGTAATCAGATTTACAATTATACTGTATTTTAAATATTATATTCTGTAATATCTTAATTCATTTTATTGGTCAAAATTTGACCGAGACCTTTAAAGTGAATGTGGTTTAAAAAAGTAGTAGGCAATTATTTTAATTTTATTGGCCAAATTTTGACTATTATGACCTTTACAGTGAGCGTGGTTGAAGAACATGGGGCAGGCACACCGATAAGTGCAACCATAAATAGCAGCCACTCTACCATAAACTTCATCAATCACAGTAAGCTTATAGTTATACACAAAAGATCAATCAAATGGGGAAAATCTCTACAATTGTGGGGCTGCTAGTATTCATTACACTTGCAAATCATTGCTCTGCCCTTGCTAGGCTGAATGGCGGGCACTCCCTGTCAGCTGGACAGTCTCTCAAGTACGCACAATATATATTCGTAATGCAACATGACTGCAACCTGGTTTTGTATGAAGACACTGTTAAAGTGTTGTGGGCGTCGGGAACAAAGGGAAAAGGAGGCGCCGCTTCGTGCGAGTTAAGCATGCAGAATGACGGCAACTTGGTGATATATGCGCGTAAAACTCCAGTATGGTCTTCGGGAACCTCTGGACAGATTGGTTCGTATTATTTGTCTCTTCAGGGCGACGGTAATGTTGTTATTTATGGGCCGTCTGGAGCCGTCTGGGCAACTAATACTTAAAAGCTTTCTCTACTGTCTTGTTTTGCTTTATATAATAATGCCACTACATCCACTTTGTCTATCTTTACTTAGATATTCTGAAGTGTTTGAAAAATAAAACTCCAAGCCTAGAAAATAGGTTTGGCGTGAATAAGTGAGATTACATCCTACTAAATAAATATTTACTACTGCCTTTTGCTAGGCCTGTGCCCTGTGAACAAAGTGTATAGACTTTCTAGTTTTTTGTTTTCTTGTATTGCTTTTTTTTTTTAATCTACTGCTGTGCATATGTGAATAAAAGATTAAGAAGCAATTCTCAAGGGATTTTTAAAGCAGAGTGGAAAATGAAAGAATTATTCTGAAGCATCGGTTGGGCAACAATAATTGAATGGTGTGAGTTGTGTAAGAATAATAGCACATACTTTAGTAATTTTTGCCCATAGTGTCCCAAGAAAGCTAATTCAGTTGTGTATCTTGCAAATCAGGAGGAGTTTGTCTATGATTTTGCCAACTTTGTGGAAATGCTATCGTTAAGAATTTTATAAACTATTTTTTCCCGACTCTTATTAATTTTATTTTATGATTTAATTAGTTTTTATAAAATTGCTAGAATTGAATAAACTATATTATTTCTCATTTATTGAGTCAATTTTTTTTATTAAATTTGTTAGATTTTCTCAAATACTATTGTAAAACATCTCATACAAACATTTCTGTACAGTTCTTATAGGTCTTTGGGTTTAATTGTTTGTTCCTAGTGTGTTTTTACCATAAAATGATATATTAAAATATTGTTTGTATCAATAAAAATATTTATTTATGTATATGGCTGTATAGTTAATAGTACCTAACACTCATCCAAGAATATTTTAATTGACAAGAATCTCATTCTCATGAGCAAGACGAGTACTTTAAAAAATAATGTTAAAGCCTTCATTTTACATCATACAATGTTTTATGGTCCACAAGACTATGAGGATCAATTTGGTTATTTGAACCAAGTTCACAAGGGTTGGAGATTAAGCATGCTACTAGCTTGGAGCCTATGATGTTCACTTTGGTAACAAATCTAAAGCTTTATTCAAATTCTTAATAAACTATATTATCAACATCAATCAAGAAATTTTCTTAAGGATCAAATATTTCTATTGTTATTTTTGTAACAATTTGGTGGCATCTACTCCCACTTAAGGACTAATCAAGGTGAGCTCTAATTCTCAATTGAAAATGAAGTAGTGAATTTAAGTTCAACTACTATATTTTATGATTGTTGTGAATGAAAGAAAATTTATAGCTATAATATATCATTCCCACATAATCATCTGATAGAGAAAATATGCAACCAAATATTTAGAATCCATAATGCCAAATTTTAAATAAGCATACTATCAATATGTACCTTAGCAAAACCCTTAAATGGAAAAATTAGTCCCTAGAAGCACCCAAAAAATGCAGTGTGTTATCATAAGAACAAAAATTACAATACATTTGTAGAGTCTTTGTGCAAGGATTTTAAAGCACCAAGCACACTAATTTTATTTCTCCATGTAAAAATGAAAATGAGAACCATGTAGCCACACATCCAAATCTCTCCTTCCTCTACTCACATACGCAACCTACAAAATATTTTCAATCAACTTTAGCCAATAAACTAAAGTTTATGCATGCCAACTTCAACAACAAATCATGTATTTAATTTTATCGAAACAACCATACATAAAACCTGTTATGCATGTTTTGCACACACTCCCCGTTCTGAAAGGGGACCCTCTCTTCCTGTTGCCTTGCCGGGTCATTTCCTGGCATTGCCTCATTTTGCATGCCCCAATTTTTGGCATCTAAAATGGTCAACGAGCCTCATAGTATCATTACAAGTTGACCATGTTTCACCCCGCAAAATTTTTGAGTCCTTCTAGTCCTCCAAGTCTGCCCTACTAGATTTCCTTGGTCGAATTTCCCTACTTGCTCGATTCGCTTTTTTCTTCATTTTTGACTTTGGGGACAAGTTTCTTGTGGATTTGGGATGGTTTTGTGGTTCCTAAGTGAACTACCAAGGTTTCGTTGAGTTTTGGGAAGTTGCAAAAGTTTCATTCCGGGACCTGACCCCTTTGTGGCCGTTTTCAACATTCGTCGGCCCTCGGTGACTCAGCCTCTGAAACCTGGCCCCTTTGTGGCCATTTCTAGGAATCCATCCCTCTATGGCCGTTTTGAACATCAGCCAGCCCTGAATGACCCGGCCTTCGAAACCCAGCTCCTTTGTGGCCATTTCTAGGACTCTATCCCTCCTTAGCCGTTTTGAACATCTGTCAGCCCCCAATGACCCGACCTCCCGAAATGGCCTGGCCCTTCCATGGTCATTTCTGTGACTTCATCCCTCCTTAGCCACTTTGAACATCTGCCAACCTCCGATGACTTGGCCTGGAACCCAGCCCCTCCATGATCGTTTTTGAGACTCTGTCCCTTCTTGGCCATTTTGAACATCCACCAACCCCCGTGCGACCTGACCTCTAGAACCCAGCCCCTTCGTGGATGTTTCGGGACTCCGTCCCTTCGTGGCATTTTGAACATCCACCGGCCCCTGGCGACCTAGCCTTTGAAACCCGTCCCCTTTGTGGAACTTCATCCCTCCTTGGCTATTTTGAACATCTGTCGGCCCCCGGTGACTCGGCCTCCAGAACCCGATCCCTCTGTGGTCGTTTTTGAGACTCCGCTCCTCCATCGCCATCTGGGGCTTTCCTTCTAGGCCACTATGTGCTCATTGTCATTTCAAAAGGGAAATGACCCTCCGGCGTTCCCCTTCCAAACTTCTATTTTTTCCAAAATGAGTCCAATCTTCAGGAAGTTTTTCTTGGCGCTCTTTCTTCCCCTTTTCCCATCTGCTATAATTGAAAAATCTTGGTTTTGCTAAGTTTTGTGAGGTCTGAGAACTTCCCTTCCAGTTTGACATCCCCCATTTGCTGCCCGCTCCCTTGGGCCCGCATTAATGTTTATGGTCCAAATGAGCTCCAAATATGAATATTATGATCTTTTTATGATGCATGGATGGATTTATCAAGGATTTTGTAGGATTTGACTAACGTTTGCCTTGATTTATTTATGAAAGTACTTACAACGCTTCATGTATACAGGATTCAAGGAGCCTACCGCGGGTCCCTCGGGGAGACCCATTGAGAAAGCTGAACAAGGAATGCACATAGCTCCTATCACCTTTCATTTCATGTTCACCTCTCCCCATAACACCTACCAATAGGGTCGACATTAGAAGAAGGTGTGTTCCAAGGAAGTCAATAATAAAAGTGTGAGGTGGCCTCCAAGAAGGTGTAATAGAGCTGTCCACCCGAATTAGGGGCAACCAATCGATTGATGCCAGTCGTCGGTGGGCCCGTTTGATCAAATAAAGAACACTACAAACACATCAAGCAAAAGGAAACTTTCAGGCAGTTTCAGCTACAGTGAAAAGGGAAATCAACAAGAGGACAAATTGCTACAATGACTGGCCACTAAAAGATAAAACAGGGAAAAGATAAAATTGTAATTTAAAATTACTGGATAATGTGGGGTAGGTGAAACCCTAATGTAATCAAATATGGTCCACATAATGTAATTCAATCCTAGCCATTCATTTGGGCTCTGGAAAACTACAAATATGGGTTTTCCCCTCATTTGTAAAAGGTTGGAGAGTTTGATGAAGGCGTAACCTGAGACTTAGAAAATAACCCACAAACAAGAGAATAATTTTATTATTCAGAAAATGGAGCTTTTTACATGTAGAGGATCTCAAATCCCCAAGTTCTACAACACATGCAAGTTACAGAAAGCTACAAAATAACTCTTTCGCAACATGCAAGCTTGTCCCCCGAAAAACTACCCAAAAATTAGAAACCCACCCATAAATAGAGCTCCTCTTTAGTTTGGAGCCAAAACAACATTCAAATTTGAGTTTAAGTGGTTTGGTGCTAAAAATTACAACTTGAAGTTCAAATTTCAAAAGAACATTGCAATTGTATGTTCTAGAAACTACGCCAACTTCCCGGGGCCATAACTTTTGATTTGGGACTCTGATTTGCGAATCATTTGAACCGTTGGAAAGGTCTCGAAGTCAATAAAACACTTGAAATTTGCTACACCAATTTCAAAAAGTTTCAGGGCCATTCCAGGAAATCTAAGTGCCTCAAATCTAACTCAGAAGATTTTTAGGTGCAAATCTGGGAAACTAAAACTACAATATCTTTCAACCCAGGAATAGAAAATAAAAACCAGAAATTGGGAATTTCATTATGACGAAAAGGGTATCCAAAAATATAAAAACATCTAAAAATTGAGAAACTTGAAATTTAACTATTTTTGGGTGATGCAAGATTGCCCTTACACCACTGGATGCTCCTGCATCAGACACCCAGGGTAATTTAAGAAGTTACCCCATCACGTCTCAGATGGTTGAGGAAAACCCAACTGGTCAGCCACTGCCTTAGATAGCCAAAATGAACCTTCCATAGGCCTTCCTCTCCATTTCACCAGATATTCTTCATACTGCCTATTTCTGGTACTCCTTCCCACACAACTATCCAAGATTGCTTCAATCTCCTCCCTTTCTGAAGTAGGTGCTGGAATGCCATACTACCCTATTGCTGGTGCTTCCTCCATTCCACCTTCATGATACTCTATCAAATCTGAAATGTTGAACACAAGGGAAATATTGATTCCGTTAGGCAACTCTACCTCATATGCATTCCCTGAATCATGCTTCTTCAAAATCTTACAGGGACCAAATTTCTTCATCTTCAATTTGTTATATGTTCCCATGGGAAACCTTTCTTTCCTCAAGTGGACCATTACTTCATCGCCAATCTGAAACTCCTTATTCCTCCTTTTTTGATCTGCCTTAGTCTTATATTGCATATTCATCTTATTAATGTGTTCCCATACCTTCTCATGTATATCCTTGATGTGCTCTGCAAAATCTTTGACTTCAAAACTTATTTTAATCTCTTGGTCCATCTTCCTCAATTCTGGAGCTATTTTGAGGCTACCTCCATACACAATCTGGAACGGTGATCTACCAGTGCTTCTGTTGATAGAATTGTTGTAAGAAAATTTTGTCTATCAAGTCCCATCCCTTGGGCTTATCTCCTACCAAACATCTCAGTAGGTTACCCAGACTCCTATTAACAATCTCTGTCTGACCATCTGTTTGTGGATGGTGTGCAGAACTGAACTTCACCTCTGTCTTCACTTCTTCCACAAGGTCCTCCAAAAGTACCCCACAAATTTGGTGTCACGATCTAAAAAAATACTCTTTGGCATACCATGTAGCCTCACCACCTCTTTGAAGAACAAGTCAACAATGTGGACTGCATCATGGGTCTTCTAACATGGAATGAAATGTGCCATCTTCGAAAACCTATCAACCACCACAAAGACTAAATCATTCCCTCGTTGTGTCTTTGGAAAACCAAGAACAAAGTTCATACTTATATCCTCCCATGGCCTCTCTAGTATAGGTAAGGGTTGATATAAGCCTGTATTCTGGCTCACTCCTTTAGCCATCTGACATACCCTGCAACTTTGTACAAATTTCTTCACATCATGTGAAAACTGAGGCCAATAATAATGCTCACTGATAATGGCAATGGTCTTATCCCAACCAAAATGTCCTGCCAATCCTTCACTATGCTTCTCCTTTATCAGGTTCTCCCTTATGGAACTCCTCGAGATACACAATTGACTTCCCTTAAATAACATGCCATCCTGGATTATGAAATCCAACCACCTTGTCTGTCCACTGTAATAGGTTCCTTGCAAGCTTTCCAAGCCTCTGCAAAATTAGGATATTTTGCATACAGTGTCTTGAGTTCATTGAACCCAACCAATTCAATCTGCATCTTTGTCATCAATGTATGCCTCCTACTTAAGGCATTTGCAACCCTATTTGACTTCCCACTCCTATGTTTCAAAACAAAGGTATAACTCTGCAAAAATTCTACCCATTTCATATGCTTCTGATTTAATTTTTCCTGACTATTTAGGTACTACAAGGCTTGATGATCAGTATATAGAATGAATTCCTTCAGCAACAAATAATGTCTCTATTTTTTTAATGCTTGAACTATTGCATTAAATTCTGATCATATACAGAATACTTTCTCTTGGCATCATTTAACTTTTCACTTAAATAGGCAATGGGCTTACCTTCTTGGCTCAACACTGCTCCAATGGCACAGCCACTGGCATCACAATCCACTTGAAACACCTTGTTGAAATCTGGGAGGGCTAGAATAGATTGCTCTATCACCTTCTACTTCAATAGTTCAAAACTTTTTTCCGCTCTAGTGCTCCACTTGAATTCTTTTCTATCCCCTCTCATTGTTTCAGTCAGGGGTCCACAAATACTAATGAACTTTCCATAAAAACTAGCCAAACCATGGAAATATCTCACCTTGGTAGTAGTTCTTGGGGTAGGCCATTCCAAAATAGCCTTCACCTTCTCTAGGTCCATCTTGAGACCTTTTGTTGAGACAACAAACCCCAAGTACACTAGCTCCCTCTTCACAAAACTACACTTCTTCAGATTAATCAACAGTTTCTCTTCTCTTAACTTCTCAAAGGTTCTCTGAATATGCATCAGATGCTCATCCAATGTCTTACTGAAAATAAAAATATCATCTAAATACACAATAACAAAACTTCCCATAAATTCTTTTAGTACCTCGTTCATGAGTTACATGAATGTGCTCAGTGTATTGGTTAGCCCAAAAGGCATGACTAACCACTCATACATGCCCTCTTTGGTTTTGAAGGCAGTCTTCCATTCATCTCCCTCTTGAATCTGGATCTGGTGATATCCACTCTTCAGATCAATCTTTGTTAAGTATTGAGCTCCACTCAAGCAGTCCATTAGGTCATCCATCCTTGGTAGGGGAAATCTGTACTTGATTGTTATCTTGTTTATGGCTCGAGAATCTGTACACATCCTCCACTCCCCATCCTTATTTGGTGCTAGTACTGCAGGTACTGCACATGGACTCAAACTCTCCCGTATCAAACCCTTTCTCAACAACTCTTGAACTTGTCTGTTCAACTCCTCATTTACGCTAGAGTCATTCTATGAGCTGCCTTATTTGGCAAACTGGCTCCAGGAATCAAGTCAATCTGATGGCTGATCTTCATTATTGGTGGTAAACCCTCAGGTACATTATCGGAAACAATATCCTGAAACTCATCCAACATCCTAGAAACTTCTTTCGGAACCTTCTCACTATCCTCCTTACTCACTCTAGGAATCAATGCATAACACATGCTCATGCTTCATACCTTCTAAAAAATTTCTTCCATCTACATAACAAATTCTAGCACTACTGCATACCTTTTCTTTGGTCTCCTTCAGGGGTTTCAACTTGTGACGAACCCCATTCTTTGTCAAGGAATAAGTGTTTGCATGGCCATCATGTATAGCTCACCTATTGAGCTGCCACGACCTCCCCAACAACATGCTGACATGCATCCATGGGATGATATCATAGAGTACCTCATCATGGTGGCTCGATCTTGAACTTTACTAGAAGCCTTTGCTCATTGACCAAAAATTGTGGTCTTTACGCAGCAGACGGTCAGTATGGATGCGGTATCTCCCTCTTTAGCTTCAACTTTGTGACCATCTCCTCTAACACCCAGTTATCAGTTGCTCCCCGCGAGTCAATAATGACATCACAACATTTCCCTTCACACTTGCACCTTGTGCGAAACAGATTCTTCCTCTGTTCTGGTTCCTTTTCTTCAGTCACTAGGGCTCTCCTAACCACTAGGGTTTCTCCCCTTTCAACATCATCTAAATATTCAGATTGGGCCTCCTCATTTGCATGTGCAGCCTTCTCGACCGGCCTTTTTCTGCCCTTCCTTGGTGTTGTGGACATTCATAGGCTCACGATGCCCTTCTTCACCACCTTTGGAAACACGGCCATCTGAAACCACCTCTTCCGGATCCTTGTCCATATCTCCCTCATCCTCTACCTCTTTGATCACCACTGTTTTGATCACGAGGGCGGTAGGAGTTGTCATTCCTTTGGCTTCAGCTGGTACCCACATCTTCACTTTTCTTTTCATCATCATTTCGGCTTCCTAAAGGTCTTCCATTGCCCCTTCCACTTTGACCTCATCCTTTTTGCTTGCCATCAAATCTTTTGTTCAGCTTCTCTTCCACCTTCAGAGCAAACTAATACACATCCTCAATGGTGGTCATTCTAACTAGGCTTAACTCCTCCTGAATGCTCGATCGTAACCCATTAAGATATCGGGATACCTTCTCCTTATTGGCCTCTATGTGACCCATTTTGATGATTATCTTGTCAAAATCTTTAGTATATTCTTTCACATATCAACTCCCTTACTTCAACCCTTGCAATTTCTTCAACAAATCTAACTTGTAGTCCACTGGTATGAACTGCTTATTTAGTTTCTCTACCATGCGATCCCATTTAGTGATATTTCCTTTTCCTCTTCGATTTCTTTCCAACTGGACCTCTTTCCACCAAATACTGGCATGGCCTTTTAGCTTTATTTTTGCAAACTTAACCCGATCTAGGTCCTCTATTTCCTCATACTCAAAATATTCTTCTAGCTTGTTGATCTAGTCGATCAACTCTTCCAGGTTTAGACTTCCAGAATAATTGGGGACTTCTGCTCTAGGTCTTTTCCTGATCTTCGAAACGGCCTTTATTAATCACATTTGGTCTTGATCAATTGCTTTTTCTTCCTCTTCTACATTTGAACCTTCTTCTTCTTCTCCTTCATCCTTACTTTCCTCCCTCAGGTTTAACCCTCTTCTCAACTGCTTTTGTAACACATCAATCTATCTCTCGAGGACTGCCAGTGCATCCCTTCCACCAGCATTTATGCCACCTCAACCACCTCTGGCACCTCCACACCTACTAGAAATCACTCTTGGAGGCATCTTTCTTCACCTTGACCCACAACCACGGTCCTAGTGTGAACTGCCTCATGATCGATGATCTATCCACATGCTTAAGAAAACCTACTCTGATACCACTTGATGAAGGCACAACCCGAGACTTAGAAAATAACCCACAAACAAGAGAATAATTTTATTATTCATAAAATGGAGCTTCTTACATGCAGAGGATCTCAAATCCTCAAGTTCTACAGCACATGCAAGTTACAGAAAGCTACAGAATAACCCTTTCGCAACATGCGAGCTTGTCCCCCGAAAAACTACCCAAAACTTAGAAACTCGCCAATAAATAGAGCTCATCTTTAGTTTGGAGCCAAAACAACATTCAAATTCGAGTTTAGGCGGTTTGGCACTGAAAATTACAACTTGAAGTTCAAATTTTAAAAGAACATTGCAATTGTATATTGTAGAAAGTGCGCCAACTTCCCAAGGCCATAACTTTTGATCAGGGACTCAAATTCGTGAACCCTTTGAACTGTTGGAAAGGTCTCGAAGTCAATATCACGCTTGAAATCTGCTATGCTGATTTTGAAAAGTTTTGGGGCCATTCCGGGAACTCTAAGTGCCTTAAATCTATCTCAAAAGATTTTCAGGTGTAAATCTAGGAAACTAAAACTGCAATATCTTTCAACCCAGGAATAGAAAATAAAAACAATAAATTGGGAATTTCATTATGATGAAAAGGGTATCCAAAAATGTAAAAACATCGAAAAATTTAGAAACTTGAAATTTAACTATTTTTGGGTGATGCAAGATTGCCTTTACACAACTGGATGCTCCTGCATCAGAGTTGTTGTAAAAGCATTTACAGCTTTAAAATATAGCATTGCATGATTTTATGGATGTTCTCTTTGAGTTTTCTCATCTTGCATGCATGGTTCTACCTCCATAGTAGTTTTAGTTGTAGATTCTTGAATGGAAGTGATAATGGAAATTGTTGTTATGGTATTTGATGAATTTTTAGCCAACACTTTTAGCACTTGTTGATGACAAACTGCTGTGTAAAGTTAGCCTGGGCTTCTTGAATTCAATGCTACAACTTAGTTCAATTGCATGTGCATGATGTGCATATGCAATCTAAAAATCTACAGTCCTTAGAAGATTGCATTGGTTTTGTGCAACTGTAGGTTCCTCTTGGCCAATTAAAACCCAGTTTAGGGAGTTTTTCTACTGTAGCAGCCACCATTATTACTATTCATTTGTAGTTTAGGATTAGAACAACTTTCTTAACCCTTCTCCTTTTTCTATTTCTTTTAGTCCTTGGTTAGAGTAGGATCTCAAGCATCACCATGAAGCTAAATCAGGTGAATTTGGTGGGTTTTAGCTTGCTGTTTTGAGTGGGAAGCAACTGTTCATTCACTTCAAGCACTTTAAAACTACGTTTGCAGGCCCAATTTCCCACACTTTGTAACTCATCTGCAAGTCTACCTTGTGATTCCAGCAAATCACATAAATTAACCAAGATATTCCAAGCACTTTCAACACCTGACATTAGAGACCTTGGGATAGTGTTTTGCAATTTGATTGTGGAAGATTGTCTTTCAAGAGAGGTGATACATCTATGCATTGCCTATGTTGAGAAGTGCATAGAAAACACATCAACAAAACTAGCACTAAAAGGAGGGCATGGCATGTTGAGGCTACAAAGCTAAAAGTTGAAAATATAAAAGAACACTTTCAAGAAGAAATCTAAGATAGGGAGATCTCATCGCATGCTAAAACATAAAATCAAAAAAATTTAAGGCAAAAGAAGCTGAGTCAAAATGGAGCAACACATACAAATAAACATCACTCAACTATATGTAGATTTAAATAGAAGACCGAAGAAGCCATTACAATAATTAGCATTGATGGATCTATGTCAAATCCATTGCACTCGCATGCACAACGAGTTGGGGTGTCTAACTTTCTTGAGCAGAATTGGAAGGGTCTTCCAAGGAGAAATCGACTTCTAGGAAATCTATCAGCCTTTAGTCCTTGTAGACCCGAAGGAAGAGATGACAACCATGGCAGCCAAGGAATTCAAGGAGCTAATCCAAGATTGTTTGGGCAACAAAGATGGATTAAAATTGGAGGAAGTTCTAATGTCAAGATAGTGTTGATTTCAAAATGCACCCCACTCTGAATTCACTTGCTCATCATGCACAAACATCATCACTCAAGTCAAGGGTTGCTTGAACAAGTTGGAGCAACCAACTTTCAATGAGGATGAGTCATCCCATGAGGAAAAAGAGTTGTCAACATTTGGAGGACAAAACACCAAAGAAAAACCAAGGGATTCGACACAAACTAGTGCTGGGATAGCGAACGTTGAAGCTGAAAATGAAAAGGAAGGAGCTAATTTTTGTAGGATAGCAGAAAGCTATGATCAAAGTTCATTCAGAAAGAGGTTAGAAATCCTTTCCTCTATCAACAAAAAGAAGTCCTTTAATCTAGAAGAGGAGTCATTGGAAGTTGAAGATGAATCAACAAAGTCTACAATAGTGTGTGCTGGGCAACCAATGAAGATGCTAAAAATTAGGAAGAAGATAGGGTTGACAACCTTAGGACATCAGAGAATGATGACGAAGAAATGAGTGAGATTAGATTAGAGGACCTCTCCTTCATGAATGATGGCGATCAAACATCTAAAAATGCAGGTTTGGAGGAGTGGGAACAAACACTTGCCATGACTGTCTGCTATTCACCTTCCTTCCCAAATGATGATGAGGACCCGATAGTAGAAAGATATGACCAGCTAGTGTCAAGATTAGCAAGGGATTGGTTTAAGCTAAAATTTCAAATAGATTTGGAGGTGTTATTGCTGCCGAATTGGTGCAGATTTCATGTTCATCACACTCAGAGTTCACATGCAGACTATGCAAAGAGGCTATCAAACAAGTTAGAGGACAAGTGGAGCAGCCAACTACCCGACCTTCTCTACTTGCTACTCAGATTGAAGTAGAAGACCAAGAGCCTGAAATGAGTGATGACTCAGTTAAAGGAAGGCCTTAAGAGGATGTTGGGGCAACAATAGAAGAAGGACAGAAACAAGTTCTCAAGCCTCTGAATGATGAAGTAGATCAAGTGGGAATGTTGTCTACCAGCCACCAAGAAGTTCTTCCTCTTGAAGAGCAGTTGTGTACCATGGACGATGGGATTTTTGGTGAGTCTTTGGAGGGAGATTGCGTAGAGGATTTTGGTCCCCTTGATGAGGTGCAATCATTTGATGACTTCTTTCCATTAGAGGTTGTATTGCGGAGGTACACCAACATTGAAGAAGAATATATTCTAGAGGATGGTAGCGATGAAGGCATACCACTTGCCCCTCTCGTTGATGAAATACTAGAGCCTCCAGAGTGGGAGAGGGGTTCTTTCTCTGTCTATAGTGATGGTGACCAAGAAGAAATGACTGAATGCTATGAGGAAATGCATGCAAAACAAAGGGAAGAAGACAAAGGTGGGGGTGTTTTGATGGCTTCCAACAAGTATGACATAATTGACCAACTACAAGACGCAACTAGAAGTCTTTCTGCTATGACCATTGTTGATCTTCCTTCATATTTAGGGAGCTGTAATAGGACAAATGCATGCATGTTATCATCCCATGACATTGAAAATCATAAAAAGGAGGTTGATACTTGGGGAGGGTATGTGCAGGATCATGATGGGCCAAAAAGTGGCAATATGATGGGTATTTGTAGGGTATGTGGCTGGCGACTTTTTTTTTACCCAAAATTGATGAAACAAAAAGGGTTTTTAAAGGAGATTCTCAATTTTCTAGCAATATAAATTATGATTTATTTTGAATTTAATTAATAATTATTATTCATTTTCTATTTGAATTATGACTAAAGTCCTGATTGATAGGTTGATTGAAAAACATCTATAGCTTTCAAATGGTATCACATTTTTTGAATCCAAAACATGTGTCACATTCTATGCTTTGCATACTATAGGATTAAATATAAAAAATTAATTTCATGAAGTTTTGACCAAGTTAAGGTGGTTAGACATACAAGTTTTTTATATTTTTAAAAAGTTGTAACAAAAAAATCATAATTAAATATTTACTTGGAAAAAAATTACAAAAATATGCATCACATCACGGACATGATTCCTCTACTTATATCTAAAATATTATAAAGAATATGATCATTTTATTATGGTTAGGGTGAATTGACGGACACCTACTTCTTATTTTTTCTCTAAAATTTAAGTACTCTTGCATTGAAATTTCAAATTTTCACCAAATAGATTAAAAAAAACCTAGTAGTTTAGAATCTACATTCAATTTTCTATAGATTCTATTCTTACATATTTTTGAAAAAATATAGATAACTTATTCAAATTTTTACAAAAAATTTCCTAACTCTGATTTTTCTAAATTTTTTGCCACTTAAGGGCTTGTTTTTTCCATGATGATCTTGCACATACCTGAGAAGGAGACGAGGCAACATGCTACCCCTTGAGGACAACAACCAAGTGGATACTAGGTTTCCAGAAGATCAACGAGATGAGGTGTACTTCCTTGAAGAACAACCAATAGGGGTTGTGGATCCCACATGAAGATTAGAAGGGGTGTTTGCTACCCCATTCTCCCTGTCTTATGCAAGCTTAATTTCTAAAGTGTTACACCCTCCACCGCACTCGCCTGAGGCTACCAATGTGCCTATCGACAATGTAGTGCTCGCCCTCGACTATCTAACACTGCCACCTCCATGTGATGACATTCAGGTTCTATCCTTCCTTGCCCCTATTATTTATCATAATTGTACTTATTATTTTTATTATGGGAACGAGGGAAAATGAACATGTTTATGGATTAACCATGGGTTCAGTGAGCCTCCTCAATTGTTGCTTTTTCATGATGACATGATTGAACTTGAGAGTTGCAATGTTCAATTTATTTTTCCATAATATAAAGATAAATATGCATGGTTAAGAACTGCAATGATCGCCCGTTTGTTTGTGCATGCACTACAAAATTCAATGAATGTTAATGTTAGCTTGCCCTGCTTAAAGATAGTGCTTTGTAAATATCTTTGTACATAGCCCATTTTGAGTAGTGTAGGTTTCCTGTAAATACTTTGATTTCCTGCTTTCCTTAGGTTAGTTGGTGTGCTATAGGTTGCTTGCTTTAGGGTAGTTTCTTTGTTGGTTGCTTTTGTTGTCTTGCTTTGGTTAGTTTTGGTGTTCGCTTTCTGTCGCTTTGCTTCTATTTTGCTATTGTTTTGCTCAGGGTCCCTCTACTTTTGGCTGGGAACATCTATGTGCACAACAACCATACTTATCGCCTGGGGCTGTTCTATGTATTTCTTTGTCAAACTCTAATCAAGTTTTCAAATTGGATGGTGAGGATCTTTTGTTGGTGTCAAGTGATCTGGGGGTTTGATTCAAAGAGGATAAGTGATTGGTTGGTCTGATTCTAATGTATTCTGGAATCTTATATCTCTCACATCTTAAGAATCTGAAAATCATTGTTGGTCCTTTGTGAAGTCTAGTTAAGTGAAAAATCTAAAATTCAACTTTAGGGCCATTGTGATTCTCAGCCTTGAGCATGAACTTCAATGCTTGTGGGTTGAAACAAAAGAGTTAAAAAGATAAACGGAAGAAAGAAAGAAAAACATTGAAACTTAAAGAAAGAGAAAATTCAAATTTTCAAGGCTATCCAAGCAACTCTACCGAGGCTATGGACACCCAACTGGCAGTAGAGCAATGTTTGGGAGAATCACAGTGACAAACTTGTCAGGGATATGGATGCCTGACTGGCAGTAAGGCAATGTCCCAAATGCTTTTAGAGTTAGAATAAACTATGAAGCTTAACTTGACAGAGCTTGGGTTCCTATAGCAACTGAAGGATGAGAATTAATGCAACTGCACACACTTGGATTTCAGCATACTAAAGGTTGGGTTGGCTAGTGGTTTTGATCCTTAGGTTGAGCATTTGGTTTGTTTGCCCTAGCATGAAGGTTGGAACCAAAGATTCTGGGTTCGTGATTTTAGTTTGTCATCAAAATTCTCTTGAGCATTTTCCCAGTGAGTCGCCATTTGTTGTGTATGTTTTGCACACACGCCCCATTTGGAACAAGGACTCTCTCTTCTTGTTGCCTTGTCGGGTCATTTTGTGTCGTTGCCTCATTTTGCATGACCCAAATTTTGGCATCTAAAATGGTCAACAAGCCTCATAGTATCATTTCAAGTCGACCATGTTCACCTTGCAAAAATTTTGAGTCCTTTGGGTCCTCTGGGTCTGCCCTACCAGATTTTCTTGGTTGAATTTCCTTCCTTGCTCGATTTAATTTTTCCTTCATTTTTTACTTTGGGGATAAGTTTTCTATGGATTTGGGATGATTTTGTGGTGCCTGAGTGAACTTCCAAGGTTTCACTAAGTTTTGGGAAGTTGAAAAATTTCATTCCAGGACCCAGCCCGTCTGTGGCTATTTTGAACATCCGTTGCACCTCTGCAACCCGGCCTCTGGAACCCAGCCCATGTAGGGCCATTTTTGAGGCTCCATCCCTCCATGGCCATCTTGAACATCTGCCAGCCCCCAGTGACCCCGTCTTTGGAAACCGGCCCCTCTGTGGCTGTTTCCGGGACTCCGTCCCTCCTTGGTCATTTTGAACATCCGCTGGCCCTCGGTGACCTGTCCTCTAGAACCTAACCCCTTCGTGGCCATTTCTAGGACTTCATCCCTCCTTGGCCATTTTCAACATCCACCAGCCCATAGAGACCTGGCCTCCAAAACCTGGCCCCTCCATGGCCGTTTCTGAGACTCTGTCCCTCCATGGCCATTTTGAACATCCACTGGCCCCCGATGACCCGACCTCTAGAACCTGGCCCCTGTGTGTCCATTTCGAGACTTTGTCCCTCCTTGGCCATTTTGAACATCCACTGGTCCTCAGTGACCTAGCCTCCAGAACACGGCCCCTCCGTGGCCATTTCTAGGACTCCACCCCTCCATCATCGTCAGAGGCTTTCCTTCGAGGCCGTTGTGTGCTCATTGCCATTTCAAAAGGGCGATGACTCTCCTACTTTCCCCTTCCAAACTTCTACTTTTTCCAAAATGAGTCCAATCTTGAGGAAGTTTTTCTTGGCACTCTTTCTTCCCCTTTTCCCATGCACTATAATTGAAAAATCTTTGTTTTGCTAAGTTTTGTGAGGTCTCAGAACTTACCTTCTGGTTTGTTGTCCCCCATTCGCTGCCCATCCCCTTGGGCCCACATTAATGTTTATGGTCAAAATGAGCTCCAAATATGAATATTATGATCTTTTGATGATGCATGGATGGATCTAACAAGGAGTTTGCGAGATTTTACTAAAGTTTGCCTTGATTTATTTATAAGAGCACTTAGGATGTTTCATGTATGCTTGATTCAAGGAACCTACCATGGGTCCTTCGGGGAGACCCATTGAGAAAGCTAAACAAGGAATGCACGTAGCTCTTGTCACCTTTCATTTCATGTTCACCTCTCTTCGTAGCACCTACCAATAGGGTCAAAATTAGAAGAAGGCCCATGCCAAGGAAGTCAATGAAAAAAGTGCAAGAGGGGTGGCCTTGAAGAAGGCGTAAGGGAGCTGTCCACCTGAATCAGGGGCAACCAATCCATTGATGCCAGTTGTCAGTGGGCCCATTTGATCCAATAAAGAACATTGCAAAGACATCAAGCAAAAGATAGCTTTTAGGTTGTTTCAGCTACAGTGAAAAGGGAAATCAATAAGAGGAAAAATTGCTATAGTGATTGGCCACTAAAAGACAAAATAGGGAAAAGACAAAATTCTATTTTAAAATTACTCTATAATGGGGGGTAGGTGAAACCCTAATGTAATCAAATATGGGCCACATAGTGTAATTCAATCCTAGTCATTCATTTGGGCTTTGGAAAACTATAAATAGGGGTTTGTCCGTCATTTGTAAAAGGTTGAAGAGCTATTGTAAAAAGAATTTGCAGCAATAGAAGACAACATTGCATGATTTTATGGATGTTCTCTTTGAGTTTTCTCATCTTGAATGCATGGTTCTACCTCCATAGTAGTTTTAGTTGTAGATTCTTGAATGGAAGTGATAATGGAAATTGTTGTTATGGTATTTGATGAACTTTCATCCCATACTTTTAGCACTTGTTGATGACAAACAGATGTGTAAAGTTAGCCAAGGTTTCTCAATTTCAATGCTACAACTTAGTTCAATTGCATGTGCATGATGTGCATGTGCAATCTAAAAATCTGCAGTCCTTAGAAGATTGCACTGGTTTTGTGTAATTTTAGGTTCCTCTGGGCCAAGTAAAACCTAGTTTAGGGAGTTTGTCTACTGTAGCAGCCACCATTAATACTATTCATTCATAGCTTAGAATAAGAACAACTTTCTTAAACCTTCTCCTTTTGTTATTTCTTTTAGTCCTTGGTTAGAGTAGGATCTCAAGCATCACCATGAAGCTAAATCAGATGAATTTGGTGGGTTTTAGTTTGTTGTTTTGAATGGGAAACCACTGTTCATTCACTTGTAGCACTTTGAAGTTGCATTTGTAGGCCCAACTTCCCACACTTTGTAACTCATATGTAAGTCCACCTTATGATTCCAAAAAATCACATAAATCAATCAAGATATTCCAAGCACTATCAAGACTTGACATTAGAGACCTTGGGATAGTGTTTTGCAATCTAATTGTGGAAGATTGTCTTTCAAGAGAGGTGACACATCTATGCATTTTTTGTGTTGAGAAGTGCACAAAAAACACATAAACAAAACCATTAATTGGTACTACATAAACCACATGCCTTTAAACCACAAGTTTACAAAACTATGTCTCCCTCATTTACTTTTTGGTATTAATTTTTTATAATATTAAAAATATTTTATTAATGTGCAAACTACATTAAATATTTATCCCAATGTTATATGTACAACATACCATTCACCCAAATAATTTCTAACCCATGTGACATACA